>QEPC01008893.1:3058320-3071723 GCA_003113815.1 Sphenodon punctatus
CCAAATGTTGTGTAAATAGGACAGAAAACAAAGAAGTTACAGTCTGATAAGTATGTCCCAACATTTTAATTTTTTTAGTTCTGAAATTTTCATTTTTATTTTGAAATATTATGTTTCCCCATTTTTCTGGCATTAATAATGAAAAATAAAATTCTATTAATACCAGAACAACAAAACCAGAAACAAAATTCACACCCCCTACTTGCAGGTGTCAGCAACAGCATATTATTCAGAGTACAAGCAAGCATAAACCAGCATCTAAACATACCAATATTCCAGGTATTTGACCAAAGTGATAAAGCTTGGTTTTTTTTTACAGACTTGACCTGCATCTTCTTTTGCAGATATGAACAAGCCTTTCTGACTAGTCTGATTGGGCAACGGAGCGAAAAATATTTCTGGATTGGTCTTTCAGACATAAGTAACCCAGGGATTTTCAACTGGACAAACGGGAAGCCTGCTGAGTTCACCCACTGGAATACAAAAATGCCCGGTAAGCCCATGCTGCAGTAGAATTAAGCAGCACTTCTGGAAGTTAGGCCAGACACACTGCACAGGCGGTTTCCAGACCTAACACTATTTAGCCTACTTGCACAGAACATAGAGGGAGGGGCGGGGGGGAGGGGGAACCTGCCAAAAGCTGAAACTACAGCACGGGGATCATGTGATGTCCCACTCGTGTCACTGTGCATGGGGCTTTTGACATGATTAGCCCATTTCCGCTGTGATTTTAGTGATGGGAGACACGACTGGGGTTTTCAGTCCTGTCTCCTGTCACTGAAATCATGGCAGATTTAGAATAATCACGTCAAAATCTCTGTGCACATAAATGGGACTTCACGTGATCCCCCTGTCGTGATTTCAGCTTGTAGCAGTCCCCCTCCCTCCTGTCTCATGTGCAAGCGGCCTTAGTCATTTTTTGACTTTAAACACTCTGTTCATTACATCTCTTTGTGAAAACGCATGTGGTTAACAGGGCTTGGGATCAGAAAATCTTGGTCACAGACAACAAACGTTTGTGGCTAGCATGTAGCCACTGTTATGTCTTGAGACACACACAGCCCTGCTACCAGTGCAGGGGTGACAGAGAGGCGGATTTTCATAGACTGCCAATCTAGTTCCTGTGCATCTCCATGGTGTTTCTGGCCAGGGGAGATGGAAGAAAGAACAACAAACAGGTGGGGGAAAGGCCTAAATGAGATGGGGGTACTTTGCTTTCCCAGTTGGATTCTCTTCATAAGACAGCTTTGCCCACACAGTCCCAGCAGTTTCTATTCTGGGCTACCAGCCTGGAGCCGGCTTCTGTCCTCTGGTTCTGCACGCATTGCCCCTGGGATATCATCCGGGAAACAGCTGTTGGGGGCAGTGAGATTATTGGGTAGTTGCAAACAAGCAGTGGTATAAATTTCCATGCAGCACTCAACCAAGATGATGATGTCCTATTCAGATTTGCACGTGTTTATCATTATATCTGCTAACATGCAAGGTGTCTTGAGTTAAGCATAAAAAAAATCTCAGGGGAGCAAAATTAGTGAAAACTGTAGAAAATTTGGCTGCTTAAAACTAAGACATTACAGACTGTAATACAAATGGTTGAATTTGCACTAAAAAAAAGTCTATCAGACTGAATATTCTGTAACTTACTACTTTGAAGATTCTTTAGGGACAGCCTGTTACGTTGGATATCAGTTATTATTGATTTATTCTCCAATTTGGCAATGCTATATCATCTGTATTCCTGTGGTGGCCCCTTGGTGTGGAACGTGCTCCCTCCAGATGTCTGTCTAAGTTCCAGCTGAAGCAAAAATAAAAAAATCTTCTTGCCGAACATCTTGTGAAAATCAAAAACCAGGATCAAGATCTTGCAGAAATCTTGACCCTGATTCAGATTTCCATGAGATTTCTCGCTCACCCCCTCTGTGCCTGGAGGTGGAGGTGGGCTCAGCACAGCTCCTCAATGTTCTTTTGACTGCTGACTCCTGCTAGCCAACAGAATGCTGAAGATGCCTACTGAGTCTGTCCCCTCCTTTCTACTCTCTCCCCTCCCATTCCTGGAAAGATGGGAAGGGGAGATGAAGGGAAGAGGCAGGTTCAGAACAGCTTTTCAGAGTGGGTCAATAGAATACCAAAAATGTTTGCTGAGTCTGCCCCCTCCCTTCTGCTCTTCTGCCTCCCATTCCTGATAATTCACTATTGGGACTTTTTCAGCAGCTTCCAACAGAAACGATTGGTAGCCACAGGCTCTGTCCCTTGAGCTACCAGCCCCAGACAAAGTAAAAGAGCTGGGGAGGGGACAGTGTGGTTTTCTCCTCCCCACCCCATCACCATTATTTGTGATGCTTGTGTTTCTTGGTGAGTATCCAGTCGATTCTCGTCTCGTTCTTGTTTGCAAGAACGAGATGAGAATTGTGATTCTTGTAGAGAAACATGAGAAACTAAGAAATGAGTTTCAGCCCTTCCTTACCATTAAGAAGCACCTGAAAACTAGTTTGTTCCCTAGGTGCTTTTAGGATCCACTGCTGTTTCCCCTTAATGTAGTTTGTCCTCCCTATTTCCTTTCCCTTTTTAAATAGTTTTTAATTGGTTTTATATATTTTTATTGTTTTATATTTTTATGATTGTAAAACACTCCAAGTGCCATTTAAAGGTAGGGGAGTACTACAGAAATAAAATTATTATTATTAACATTGTGAATGAAATTCTGCCTATCTTTTTCATGACAATTTATGGTAAAATTCAGGAATTTCTCTGTTCATATGTTTTAAAATTTTAATGCATGCAAAAGTCTGTTCTTGGGAGTTGCTGAATGAAAGTTGTGAAGATGGTGTCTTTTTACAGGTGTTATGGGTGCAAGTGGAGCTTTTGCAAGTACGGTGTAAAACTGGTCCACACTGGGTTCTGTTGCATGTTTGTTAAAATCCTTTTAGCATTTGTTTTAGAAAATATTGTTAATTGGATGAAAGCCAGAGTTCTTTAACTAATTTTGACTTTTGTTTTGTCTCCTGGAGGGGAAAACCCAGGCTGTGTTGCTATGAGAACTGGAACTGCAGCTGGATTATGGGATGTAGTCAGCTGTGAGGAGAAGACAACATTTCTCTGCAGACAACGGGCTGAGGGAGTGACGACTCCTCCTCCCCCCAAAACTACTCCTCTCCCCCAATGTGCAAAAGAATGGGAAGCCGTTGGTGATAGTAGCAAATGCTTCAAAGTAAGGATTCCACTTTTCATACCAAGACACTTGTGCAGTCCTATAATGCTACACCGCAGATAATGATGAGGAAGGGTTCAGCTACAATGTACATTGACAGAGGGTAAAAACAGATGTGCAGCTGGCAGGAGTGCTCCCCAGGCCTCCCCAGGGTGGGAAATTGTGGGCAACATGGCCAGGTCAGGACACCAAACTGATGTGCCCACAGCCGGGGAGCTGTCCCACGAGCTGCACAGCATGGGTAGGGTTGGGAGCATAAGAAATGTGTGTGTCTGGGAGGCCATACTCTCACCCTTCTCCCAGTGCCCCGCCCCTTCAAGACAGACAGCTATGGTAGCCAATGTGGCACAGCCATGGTGGCTAGCCACAGCAGCCCCCAGCCCAGCCCAGGTATGGCGTGCCGCAATAGATGTGCTAGTCCTCTGTGGCCTGCTTTGGCCCAAATGTGTAGGCCTTAGCCCCGGCTGTGACCTCGTAAATTTGCCAGGGTCACAGCCCAGGCTAACTGCTAACACTTCTCAGGGCAATTCCAGGCCAACCTCTGGTGCCATATGTTTACAAGTGCCATCAGGTCCTGGGCCAAAGTGGGCCACAGCGGGCCAAAATCTTGTCTGTTTTTACCCAGCGCATCTCTCTTGCAAAGGTTATCAGGTGCGTCACAGAAGTTTAGCATGGGGGGATATTCACCCTCCAGGGAGCCTCCATTTCCACTTTAACCAGGCACAGAAACTCCCATCTTAAAAGGGTTATTTATAGGCATTTGTTCCACATTCAGTTCCCAGGCAATACCTTTCAGTTGTTTTGATTAGGGATGAATGAGCAGCCCAATTCTTTTCTCATGAAAAAAACTCACAATTTCACGTACCATAATCAAGAGGTTGTTTGAGATCTTGGTTCCTGTATGAGTTCTAGACAAGAAAAAAAAATGCACATGCAAAAAATGGCTGCTGTCCTTAACCATAATGGTAGCAATAGCATCAGCACCATTTTGGTTAAGGACAGTGGATTGCACATGTGCAAATGGCTTCTGGACCGTTTTGTGCCCTGGGGTCATTTTGCACACGCACAATAATTCTTTTAAAAAATGATTTTCATGCCGAGAACTTATAAAACAGTCCTGGTTCTTGTTTTGTCCAGGCTTGAACTAAGAACTGGGATTTTAACAAGCTATCTCACAAATGTGAGATCTTGTTTCAACCCTAGTTTTAATCCGTTTCTGCTCTCTCTGTTTCACTCCGATCCCAGGGCCTTTATTAATCTGGAGTGTCCCTGTGCTCAGCCCTTTGTTCGTCTGAGGCTCCCAGCAGGTTCAGTCTCAGTTCTGCTGCAGGGTAAGACTGAGACTAAACTTCAGTTTCAGAACCTCGGGTTCTCCCAGACTGGAGGGCATAGGTTGAAGGTTAGTTCTGTGCTTGGGGATGGTAAGGCATTGCTGCTCAAGGATGCTGACAGAACTCTGTGTGTGGTGGTGGAGAGGGGGGAACCACGTTGAGCAGGATCAGATAGGGAAGGGTGGGGCAAGGAGGCTCTCCTGCCTCCTTTCTGGCATGACTCCACCTCCAGAGAGTGTCATGACATCACGACACTCTGAGAGGGGAATGGCCGTATCCAAAAGTGCTGCATTCTCATGAGCCTCATCTCTTCAGTTTCTTATGTGAGATTTTCAGTTTCTTCAGTTTCTTATGTCCCACAATTCCCATGTTCCCTTCCCCGCTTTAAAAGTTACTGCCCTCTTGTCCTGGTCAGTGTTAGGTATCCCATCATGCTGCTTGGCTCTACACTGACTCTCTGATGCAGGCAGATGGACAGCCAGATTAATCTCTTCATACATTACAAAAAATGTGGGTGATGGACTTAGCACAAATTGTTAAACGTTGGTTTCTGATTAAAGACTTTGGCATAAAAGTATATAACACCCAGTGCATTCTGCATATTAACCTTATTTGCATGTTTAAAAAAATGGGGAGAAGGCAGGTCTGGCCTTAGAATTTGCAGGGCTCAAGCTGAAAATAAAATGTGGCGTCCCTATGGCCCTGCCCTCCATAGCCCCACCCTGCTAACAACTGTCAGTCTGGTGTTTGCTACAAAACAAAAGACGTGCCCTAAGTTTTCACACACACACACATGTGCCCCCCAAGTTGGTGCAGGGTCAGGCCTGCAAGTGTGTTGCAACAGGATCAGGTATGTATCTGCCGGGTGAACAGTTAGTGCAAGTGTCTTAGCTGGAGGGTCAGGCAGGAGCATGGTCTAGGCAGGAACTGAAGATCAGGTAGCACAAGTGTCTTAGCTGGTGGGTCAGGCAAGAACTTGGTCTAGGAAGAGCATGGGTCAAAACTGGAGATCAAGTAGCATGAGCACAGGAGTCCAAGGAACAAGAAGCTATAGCAGTCAGGGTCAAAGTGAAGAGCAGAAGGCAGGGTGTGGGACAGGTGGGGTCATGGGTGGGGAGGCAAAGGAGACTGTACCAGGAGGGAACGTGAGCTAGACTTCTTACCCTTATATAAGGGAAGCAGAGGGAATGATGGGTGCTTCCTGTCCCACCTTCTTGGCATCAGCACCAGCTCTGATTGACTGGGGTTGTAACTGTTTCCTGGGCAGGGGAACAGGTGCCAACTGTGAGCTGCTGCTATCCTCATGGGAGGAGCTATCCTGTCTTGCTGGCTCTGTAGAAGAGCCTGCATGCTCCCAGCTAAATAATGCCCTCCTTGGTCTGTCTCTCTGGCTAATGATAGGTTGGAGCTCCATTGGCACTGATGGCCATGGGTGACAGGTCCCGCTCTGAAGGGCGCCCTTTAGCAAGGGGTGCCAGCTTGTCTGAGTGTTGCTGATGGAAGGTGCAGAGGAGGGCAGGAGCATGGACCTGGGATGCTGGCTTCTAGGACCTTTCTTCTAGGCTGTAGCCTTTCCTGAACGTAGCTGAACTTCTTTCCCTCCAGCTCCTTGGGCAAATTGACCCAAAGAATAACTTCTGGAGATCTGTTAACCTCAGGCTTAACATGTCCAAGTCTGAACTCCTCATTCTCTCCAACCCCTACTACAAACCAAATTCTCCCTCTTCACTCTGTCTCCATCGGCAGCATCACCTTCCAGTCCGTCCCTTAGCCATTCATTTTTGACTCCTCCTTCTTTGTTGCTAAGGTCTGTTGCTTCTTCCTGCATAATGTTGCTTAATTCAAGTCTTTTCCTGAAGTTCGTACTGCTAAAACTCTGGCCCATGCTAGTCATATCTTGTCTTGACTACTGCAACCACCTCATTACTGGCTTTCCCTGCTCTCAGTTCTCTCACTTCTGTGTCCATTCCAATACTCCACTGTCACGGTCAACCACCGTGCTTCTCACCATCACTTTGATCATGTTCAGCTCCTCCTCTCTTCCTTCCAATGGCTTCCTTCCTCCCTCCTGCATCCAGTACAGACTTACTCTTTAAACTGTCTTTTCCCATGCTGCCCCAAATACCTGCATCCTCCTCCTCAAGCACATACTCTGCTTGCTCCTAAAACCTACCTCCTCTGTCAGACTTTACATAGTACCTCAACCCCATAGATGGCTCATCTGTGCTTCTCTTTTATACTGTCTGTCTCAGCCTTCAGGATTCCCCTCCTCCCCTTGTAATGAACGTAAACATGTGCACCTGCAACATTTGTTTCATGAATGTACCTGTCTCTCCCTATCTGCCCCTCCCTGTTTTTCTCCTAGATTGCAAGCCCCTCACGGCTAAGGCTGCCACCTGTGTATATGTTTCCAGGCCACTTATGAAAAATACATGTTGCAGGCCCTGCATTGGTGCCATAGGTGCTACTGCAGGCCCTGCAACATGTATTTTTCATACGTGGCCTGGAAAAATAGACATAGGTGGCAGCCCTACTCAGGGCAGGTCTGTAATCCTGTCTGTTCAGTACCAGGCTGGCACCACATAGTTGTTGTCGTTGTTGCTGGTTTTATTAACAACAACAACTGCTTCCTACATAGGATAGCTGTTAGCGAGACGTGTTCCATGACCCCACTTACAAAAATGTATGCATTGGGACATGGAAATGTAGATAATGTAATATAGGGAATTACCCTTAGTTAAGTATTCCAAGAGATGACCTGACAGCAAAAGGAATTACTGAAACTGGCAATTCTTTTTTACAAACATCTCTGAGCATACAGACATATGCCATCTTGGATGTGCTTGGCGGGAGATGATGTCAAATATTCTCTATTATTATTTATTATTATAAGCATTTATACAGTGTCAGCAATGTACTTGGCGCTCCCTTTACAGAGAACAAGATAGACACAGTCCCTGCCCGATAGCTTACGATATAAAGAAGATGGGGAGGGGAGAGGGAAGGGGGAACAGAGGGAGAGACTAGGGACGCAACACTCACTCTAGATTGCTTAGTTCACAAATGGCGATGTTAGTTGTCCAAACTCAGTTCCCATTCACATCATTGTAAGTTTAGCATCACTTTGAATTGAGTTACACAGAATTTGCATTGGTTTAAATGAGTGTAGGGAAGACCAGTGTGTGGTTAAAAGAGCTGACAGATTTTTATGTTGAGAATGGCTAGATTTCTATGTTGAGAATGACTATGCCTGCCAAAGATAGTGTATCATCACTCTACAGCTGATATGGGGAGACAAAACCACATACCAGCTGTATAGTGTACCAGGCAGTTACAGTGCTGTTATGGGGGAGCATACATGTACAGGAGACAGCCTTGGTGAACACATGGAGCTGCTTTTGGGAGACAGAAGGAACAGGGAGCATAAAGGTGTGTCATTGAGGCACAGCAGGTGTGGGGATTGGGTAGAACTCTTGAAAGGCCTTGAAGTTGGAAAAGGGGAATTTGAAAGAAATAAGGTGTGAAACACCAAGACTCCTGGTAGCGGTGAGGGGTGCAGAGGGTGGAGGTCAAGGATGATATATTTGGCAGCCAAATAGATTTGAAGGGCAATGTTCTTGTTCAGGGTCAAGAGCAGACAGGAAGAGATTGCAGTAGACCAACAGAAAAGCTGAGCAGAGTATGGGCCAAGATTTTAACATCTGGAGCAGACCAGAATGGGCAGCTTTAGGCAAAAACATAGAGGGAGAGTCGAGAAAGTATAGAGGGGAAATAGGTGATGTTTGAGGCACAGCAACTAATTGAATATTCATTTGTTTTTTTGAGGTTTTTGAGACTAGAAATAAACACCAAAAAACCTGGTTTGAAGCTCAAGATTATTGTAAAGCAATGGAAGGAGAGCTGGCCTCCTTCCACAGTGCAGAAGAATATAATACAGTATCTCATATGAGGTGAGTATCAATAATATGCTTCTCCCTTCACTTTACTGGTGTTCTAAGAGGAGGGCCTTGTGTTTTTTCCATAGCAAGAATGTTTGCAGAAATTGCCAATTTTCACAATATTCCTGCAGAAATTATTTCTGAGGCTGCAGAATTGGTGGTCACTTCTAGCCAGCAGAGGCCTCTGGGGATTAAGATCCAAATGCTACTTTCAGTCAGAAGTCAGGCAGAAAACAAGAGCTGCAGCTGCTGGTAACGTCCAGTTGTTCAGACCCCACTTCTGTTGCCTAGCAACAAAGCCCCCCTCTCCGCAGAGCTCAGCCCCCCCAAATCCCCTTCTACCAGACTCTACCCCACCCTAGTAAG
The DNA here is from genome assembly GCA_003113815.1 of Sphenodon punctatus. NCBI lineage: Eukaryota > Metazoa > Chordata > Lepidosauria > Sphenodontia > Sphenodontidae > Sphenodon > Sphenodon punctatus. The sequence goes on from QEPC01008893.1 coordinate 3,067,164, forward strand.
CAGCAAGTCCCTCTCACCCAGCCAGTTACAGAGCCCCTTTCCCTCAGATGTTTCTCTTTCTGTCAGTCCGCAAGGAACACTGCCACCTGCGGCAGGTTGCATGTTTGTAGGGGCCGGCTGAGGATCCATCAGCCAGGGTGAAGCAAGGTGCCTGTCTGCCCACCCATCCATCTCTCACTGACCACCTGTGAACTGTTGGCCAGGGGGAGTCTGGCCGGTGGGGGCAGCACTCGTGTGGTCTTAAATAGCTGGAATGCATCTGGGCATCTCTCTTTGTTTCAGCTGCTCAGGACAAGCAGAACAAATCCGCCCACCCCCCATGATGATACTGAGTGGTTGTATATAGTCTACTACCCTGCTATGGGCATTAGTTTGTCTCTGTATTCAGGACTGGGAAGGAATTTTACACCCCCCCCCCTCTATTGGCAACTTAGGGGGGTGGTTTTTGTCTTCTCCGTAGCAGGTGTTTCTTGGTACACACAAAGGCAGTGGAAGTGTGATGCTAAGGCATCTTATATTGTCGCAACTGGAAGCGGATATCAGACTGGGAACCATGACTGAACTGAAGGTGGCAGCTAAAACAGTGCATATGAGGATAGGGATGGGCGAACAGAACGCGGATCGGATGTTCAGACGTTTGGTCCGAAATCTGAGTTCAGGTTCAGCTGTTCGGTTCAGCGGGGTTCGGTTCGGCCGAACTTGGCTGAACAACTGAAAATAGCGCTATCGATATCGAAACCGAATTCGATTTTTTGTTTGTTTGACCCTGAAACCACCCCTGGTCTCCACCCCTGGTGCCAGGAAGTCTGCTCCTCAGCTGCCTCCCACTTCCAGTAACATTTTTCCTGCCTTCCAGTCACGTTTTTCCCAACCCCGAACTCATCCGAACTTTTCCGAACAGTTCGGCCATTCGAACATTCGGTTTGGACGTTCAGTTCGGTCGTCTGAACAGGCCGAGTTCGGTCTGAATTCCGAACTTCCGAACCGTGTTCGCCCACCCCTATATGAGGAGTACTTAACACTTTAGCCAAGGAAAGGCAATGATTAGTGGCTACATGGCTAGGTCATTTGCCTACCCCCTGCAACCTCTCGTTATATGACTCATGTTAGGTCTGGGAATCCACCAGACTGTCTGGCGGTGTTCCAGGTACCCATGCATTCAGGTAAAACGTCCATGGATCTACTTGTTGATATTGGCACAAGAGAAGCCCACAGGGCCTGTTATAGCGTGATCCTAAGCATCTGCAGGAGGAAGCACACTCAAGAGGAGATGCTGAAGGCGATTGGTGAGCCCAGAGTTAAGGGCCACCTGCTGTAATTCAATAAAGTGGAGGTCTAGTCCCCATTTATACCCAGAAAGTGAGCTTGTGTGATTCCGGGGTCATGTCCATACAAAGCCTCATTCCTTTCAGACCCCATTTCCCCTATCCAGCAGCAAATCTTGAGGCCCCTTGACTCTGCTCCTCCTTACCAGCCAAGAGACCCCATCCCCTAAACTCCTGCTGTCCCTGGTCAGCAACAAGCCTCGCTGCTCTCAGACTCTATTGCCCTTCAGATAGCAGCAAAGCTCCCTTCCTCTCAAACCCTGATCCCCCAACCAGCAAAGAACCAGTCTTCCCTCAGACCTTATCCCCAGATCAGCAATAAGCCCCTTCTCTGCCAGCGACAACAAGGTTTTTTCAGATGCTCCTCCATTCTGCCAGCAGCCCCCTCACCTTAAAACCTGCTCCCCGCAGTCCAGCCAGCAACAGAAGCTGTTTGAACCTTTTCCTCTAGCCAGCTGTAAAGTCCCCTTCCCCCACATTTTTTTTCAACCAGTATGAACTCCCCAGGCACTGTTCAGTTCCCCATCCCCATACACACAGCAACAAAACTCAAAAGCAAACAAGAAAAAGAAAACCCCACCCCCAGTTCAGCCCCCCTAATTTCTCTAGTCAAAAGTCAGCAGCCCTCCTAGACTAAGCTCTTCCCTCCTGCCTCCCATGATGCTGGTCACCCACTTTCTGCTCTCAGATTTTGAGGTTTCTCTCTGCAGAATCTGAGATTTTTGTTAAGCAGAATAGACAGGGTTCTGGCAAAGAGTAACAAAAATACTCTTTAGTGTTTTGGTTTCAGCTGTGAATCTACATTTTTGCATCTTATTTTCTAGACAAATGTTAAACATCCAGTATCCCATTTTAAAAAGAATAAACCGCAAAAGAGAAAAGCTTCACATTGGGAGCAGATCTTTAGATTCCTTTTCACACTGGGCACTATGATAAATGAGTAGGTTTTGAAAAAAAAAGCCCGTTTTTATAGAATAAAATTAGTCAGAAATATCTGTAATCTTCTTATTCCTCCACTTTAACTGTATTAGAGTAATAAAAAGACATTATTTTATCCTATTCCCTATATCATGCACATGTGAGTGTTGAGGGGATTTTTCAAGTTTGGCTCATCACTTAGAGCTTAAATGGGGACTGATCTCTTCAGAAAATCAGGCCCCAGTGTGAGTTTCATAAATAAAAACCAACCAATCTCAGATTACATAGCTCCATGGATTAATGTCTTCAAATAATTTGTCTAGAGTAAAACTGGGGGAAATGCAGTAATATAGGCACATCATAACAATGGCTACTTTTTTTACAGCACCCAAAAGAGTGCTAGGCCAGTAAGTTCAGCTCCCTGTCCTGAACAGAATATTTTAGTGTAGACTTTAGAGATGCCACAAAAAGGGAACAACTCAGGACTCAGACTGTCCCAGCCCCTTCCCGGCACTGCCTCCATTCAAGCCAGGGCTTACTAAGGGATACCACGTCCCTCACCTGTGTGGTGCAACACACACCATGCCTGGTACTCTCAACTCACAAACCTGACACCATTCCCTATCAGGAGGTGGTGGTGGTTGTTTTGTTTTTAAAGTTGGGCCTGTTCTTTACAGGGCCCTGGGCATGTTCAACTTATACCTTTAGCAACCTCGTCCCTATGGGAATAGGTTTTTTCAGTTTCCTGGGAGGAGGGAGGGGTGGCAATCCTGGGCATAGAGGGAACAGAGTTGGGGTGAGATGACCATGTTTATGGAGGGACAAAGTTGAGCGAGCAGAGTCAGGAGTGCTGGAATGCAAAGGGGCAGGATCTGGGGGGCACTGGCAAGGGGTTGGGGGTAGGTACGGAACTGTGAAGGAGTGTGAGCTGTGGGGGACACTGATGAGGGGTGAAGGTAGGAATGAGACTTGGAAGGGTTCTGAGGCAGGAATGGTTCTGGGGTTACCATACCTCTTTAAAAGAAGCCGCTTGTGAAAAATGCATGGTGCAGGGCTGCATTGGTTGCAGTGCAGCCCTGCAGCATGTATTTTTCATAAACATCTTCTTTTAAAGGGGAGGCATGGTGAGCCTAGTCTGTGGGCACTGGCAAGAGCTGGGGTAGGAATAGGTCTGGGGGTGCTGGTGAGGGGCTAGGGAAGGGGTGGGGAATCTCAGACCCAGGAGCCAAATGTGGCCCCTGACAAGTAACCCCTTTCCTGTTCCTGGATCAGACCCCTGAATCTAGTTCATATACCAAGGACAGGCTCCAGTCCTCACCAAGTGGCCAGGCTGAGAGGGAGGGAGCAGATGCACCAAACTCCTGATGAGCAGAACAAGAGAGGCCTATCCAGAATTCCCCAGCAGGTGCTCACACCCCTGTCATCAACACCCTTGTCAGTCCTCCCCATAGCCTTGTTTGCTAGTATGATTTATTCTATCTATGTGCTTGACATGATCATTTTGGTTTTGTGTTGTCTGTACGTGTTATATAAGTAACATTACAGAAGTTTCCAAAGGGCACGAAGGAGAAGAATCTTGTGTCTGGGTAGGTTTTGACTTACAGACACCTAGGAATTATCCACTGGTGAATTAGGAGGACAATATCACCTCTATGCTGATGACACTCAACTCTGTCTCTCCACCCCCTCTCTATCCCCTTCTGTCCAAGCTCGCCTCATCAACTGTCTCTCTGATATCTCCACCTGGAGGTCCCAACGTCAGCTCAAGCTCAACATGGCTAAGACTGAACTCCTTATCTTTCCGCCTACCCTTCCTCTCCCTCTTCCCTGTCCATCCTTATCAATGGGGTCTCCATCCCGTTCCCCAAGCCCATAGCTTGGGCTTCGTCTTTGACACTCACCTTTCCTTTAAAACTTACATCGACTCTATTGCCAAGTCCTGTTACTTCACCCTTCACAACACTGCTCGGATTCACCCCTTTCTCTCTGTCTCCTCAGCCAAAACCCTTGTTCACACCATGGTCATCTCTCGCCTTGACTACTGCAACCTTCTCCTTACTGGCCTCCCTCGCTCTCACCTGCCCCCCCTGATCTCCATCCAAAACTCCGCTGCTAGGGTCATTCACTCAACCCGTCGGTTTGACGACGTGCAGCCTCTCTGTCATGTATTTTCAATTATAAACCTAAAATATTATGGCTATCTGTGTTTAAAATGTATAAACTTAGAGCCTTTATATATTAATTTTCTGTTTTAATGTAAGCTTATTTGTAACTTACATCATAGAATTTTAAGATCAGCTTCTGTAACTAGCTACAT
>QEPC01008893.1:3078009-3102410 GCA_003113815.1 Sphenodon punctatus
ATTAATTAATTAATTAATTAATTAATTAATTAATTTTTAAAAATGAAAAACGAACTTATTCGGATACAAAATCCTGGACTGACAAATGTTCAAAACAGTTTGCAGTGGATGAGCTGATTTAACAGAGGGAGAAATTGGCGGAGGAGTGGAGGAATTGCTTGTTTAATTATTGAATGAACAAGTTTAAAACAAAGGACTAGTTTATAATGGACAAAGATTCTTAAAGTTATGTGCTTAGGTGTTGTGCAAGACTGAAGTCTTAATTTACACTTGTGTTTGTGGTTTTGTTTACATGTTATGTTAACTTTGGAAATATTCATAAGTATGCCTTGTGAAACTTTTTAATATTTCCATTGTGTTCACATGAGTGGTAAAGTTTATGGTAATTAAATTTTGGTTGCCTGTAGGGAATAGTTAATAACTATCCTCTGAGTGGTTAGGTACCGATAGCTTTTGTAATGTGTGAAAATTCCTTTGTTCCTTCAGCCCCACCTCCCATCCCGGTGTCCCACAAAACTTCATTCCTGCTTCTTGGTTCTCTTCCCACTATTCATTTACGTCACAATGGACTTCCTTGTTCCTACCAATGCACACAGAAACAGAATTTAATTTAAGGGACAACCATGGCCGCTTCCTTCTGAAATTGATTAGAGGATGGCCCAATCAGTGGTACAGTAATGTGAGGAGGTTATGTATTGGGAGTTAGATACACAGGGGTATCTAATACAAGATAGAATGTAACTTGTGACCAACATCTGAGGTAGGTGACCCCAATATCAAAAGTAAATTGTGGTTCATTGCAAATACTTAACCATGTACAATCCATTGACCTCATATTAACTCATGGGTAAGTGTTCACAACATGATGTATCCAAGTACCTTCAGCTCCGCAGTTTGTTGGGGAGGTAGACATGGAATTGGACTGAAATGAGGTATTGGGGGTTTTCTTAAGCAGAATTCTATGTTGTTTCCAGCTGTCATGTATATATGGCATCCGTGCGTTTGTCTGCGGATGCTGAAAATGTATCAATATTTAAACTACTGCATTAAGCAACATTTTTCTAGAGAACATTCAAACTTGTCAGTGTGTTTCAAATGCTCATATTCTATGCATAATGATTTTGTAGATCCTCTGCTTGCAAGCATAGTTGTATTTATCTGTCTATTTCTATGTAACATTTTAGGGAAAATAGACATATTTGTTCATGGATTGGTTTAAGTGCCTTTGATCCCGACGCAGGATTTATTTGGAGTGACGGATCTCCAGTGAGTAATTATTTTTTCCACTTGACTTTACAATACCCTTTTTAAAAATTTTCTCAACCTGCTTTCGCTTATTTTCTCTGAGCTACTTGTCCACATGATCGCAGCACTTACACAAGCAACGTTTGTGATATCCATCATGCCATACATCCGTATAGTAGGGTTTCATTAATATTTTTCATTCTTCAAACTGTAAAATTCAGTAGCTTTCAGCATCTCTGTCCCTCCCAGTTTTCTGTCCAAAACTGCCCAAAGATTTTTTTTTATGTTTCTTTGGAAAACCTAAGTGTCCTTGTCTAGAAGCAGTTCAGGGGTGAGAGGGAGGTAGGGGTGCAAGGGGGAAATCTTGCTAAGCCCCAGGCCCAGTATACTTTTCATTTAAGACTGAAAGTCAGGGCCAGTAGGAACCATGCCCCATTGGCCTGCCCCATAGGGAGACCAATCTTGGTAGCCTCAAGTCCAGTGCTCCTGGAATGGTGTATTTCTGTGGTACTCTCTCTTAGCTCATGACTCTCAAGCCCTGGAGTGGCTGCTTCCTGTGGGCCTGCCTCCACCCCCTCACTATAACAGTGTTTTTAAATGAGTTGCTACCACAAACGACCACCCAGGAGCCACTCATCCAACTGCCCGTCTGAAGGTGCTTTGGGTGGATGCCACTCCCATGAGCCACTCAGCACCCACTTATGGTCACTCACAGCGCACTGACAAGAAATCCAGAGAGTACCATGCAGGGAAAGCCAAAAGAATGTGTGGTAACTGGTTCCCACACATCTCCTACCCATATGAACTGGGGCGACCACCCATACCAGTAAACCAGTCCTCTGCTCATTGACACTGTGGGTGGAGGACACAGTCTTTGCAAGTCACAGGAACTGGCTGTGAGCACTGGGGAGCCCAGTTCCCCAGCACTCACCCCCAGGACATGTCAACTTTAAAGGCCAGCCTGGCGCATTTCCCCTCCCCCATGGTCCATGGCAGGAGGACTGCTGTAGTAGCCACATTGGGAGCCACCTGTCAGAATCCCTCCCCACACACTCCATCTTAGTGTCTGCTCTGCAGGTGGGCCACTCAGCAGCCACGGACTCCCTCCCCCCCCTCCCCAAGCATTGCTCGTTTTAAAACAACTGAAGTAAATCCTCAGTCCCTGAATCCCCCCTGCCAAAGGTGTGTGTGAGAGAAAAAAAGGAGAGAGAGAGCTTGTGTGTGTATGGGAAAGAGTGTGTGTGTGCGTGCGTGTGTGCATGCGTGTGCGTGCGTGTCTGTATGTACATGTGTTGGGAAACCTGACACTTCTTGGTTTTGTAAGCAAAGATCAGGCTGCCAATTGTTAAAGCGGTTTGGTCACGTGGGCCCCTCGTTATATTTTCATCCTGGACCCTGCAAATTCTAAAACCGGCTCTGTGGAAGGATGAGCAACTGAGTTTTTAGATGAGAGACGGCTTCTCCCAGATGTCAGAATCTGAGCGAAACAAACTTGCACGTGGGGCGTGTTGGAGGTGTGTGTTTGTTAGAACTGCAGGTACCGGAGAACGCGTGCATGGATGGAGATCCGGACTTATTAAACCCTGGTATCCATCCATGTGCGAGTTCCCTACCACCCACTGTTTCCTAGGGCACCAGCTGACTTCCAGTAGCAGGGAGGAATGTCTAACCCACCCACCCCCACCCCCAAAGTGAGTTAGTTTCTCCTGGACTCTGACGTCCGGGAGAAGCCACATCTTGTTTTAAAATAGAATGAGCTATGGTATAAAGATGAAAAGTAAACACATTAGCTGCCATTTAACAGACTCTTAAAACTTAATAGATATTTTGGGCAACAACTTTGAGTTATCAGGAAATTGGAATTTAAAACTTGAGCACATTCTGTTGACTTAAGGTGGTGGTGGAGGAACAGCAGTTTGATTTCAAAGAAAATTCTACTTAACCAAGTTTTTCTTATGTGGATTCTACTGTATTTAACAAGGCAAGTTAACAGGGGCATAGCTAGGTGGGAATGGGTCCTGGTGCAGAAGATGGAATAGGACTCCTACATCAATGTACGTATGCATATTATTATTATTCTTGTAACCACGGCAGGGACTGTGTCTATCTTATTCTCTGTAAAGCACCTGGTACATCTCTGGTGCTATATAAATTATTATTATTATTATTATTATTAGCAAGCATTTATATAGCACCAGCAATGTACCTGACACTTTACAAAGTAATTGAATAGACACGGTCCCTGCCCCAGGGCTTACAATCTGAGAGACAGGGGGAGACGGGAGATGAAGGAAGGGGAACAGATGGAGAGACAAGGAGTGTAACATTAATGAAGATGCAAGGTCCCAGGTGCACGCGCTTGACTTGGTTATTATATGCATGTGCTCCCAACCAGACTTATGGGCTGCACCTGTTGCAATTATTACAGCTATAACCTATGCTCCTGAAAGAAGCACTTTTTTTTACTTTCACCTCACAGTAACTCATCAAGCCTAAATTGGTGCAGAAGCACACAACTAACACCGTTAATCTGTAGATGAATTATCAGAACATGTCCATCATCCAAATAGTCACAGGTTTAGTAATTTGGGGTGTGCACCAGGCCCCCATGTAGTTTTTGTTTGTTTATTTTCATTATCGTTATTAAAACGGTTGTTTTTGTTATCGTGATTAATGACAACGTCATTTTCATTATTGTTATCATTATTGTTTCAAACTAAGATCTTATTTTTGGTATCGGTATTGATTCCCATGTGAAAATGAAGATCTCGCGATAACCTAAACCTAACCTATATTTATACAATATGCCTATCCTATAATCCTAATGTATGTAATAAAACAAACTAGCCTAAATACCTATATAATATCTAATCTCTGTATATATGTATGCAACTTAATATCTATCTAAATCTAAGGCAGACAGGGGAAGGGAAAAGGAAACTATTATCTAATCAATTATCTATATAACTATTCTGATCTAATCTATATGTGTATAATATATATATATATCTAATCTATACTACCTATCTCTATATAATGTACAGGGGGGAGAAGGGCAGGGAAAGGGAGAAGGTAAAATGTAGGGTATGAGGAAGGAAAGGTATTGGTAATACAATGAGGGCTAGGGAGGATTTTTNTTTGCTGCTGCCACAGCCATGGCATAGTCCTTCAAAAACAGCCTAGGCCATGTCAGTCAGCTTTGGCATGAGCCGAGCACCACCTAAGCACTAACCTATCCTCTGGCTTTAGCAGCTTTAGGTTCTCCTTATACCAGGGAGACCTGTGCTGCCACTGTGGAGGAAGCTGATGCCTGGGTGCCACTGTGTCAATAGCCTGGGCCAGAATGTCATGCCATAAATTAGCCAGGGCATTGACAGGGACACCATCAAGGTCAGTGGGTAACTCCCCACTGTTTTGTTATTGTAGTGGACCCATTAATCTCCAGGGATGGACCACTCTAACTGATCCATCTCCCCAACAGAGACAAAGGAGGGCAAGGATCTGGGTCTTCATACAGTAATGGTCTGATCATGACAATAGTGTCATAGCAACACCCCCAACAACTAGAGCCCCTGTTTCCAGGTCCCAGTGCAGAACATAAGGTCCAGCCTCATGTGTTGGGCCAGATATTATCTGGGATAAGCCCATAGTTTTCATGGCAGCCATGAACTCCTGCTCCACCCCAAAAGGCTAGCCTCAGCGTGTATGTTGAAATCACCCAAGACAATAAGTCTGGGGCATCCCAACACCACCTCTTGAGACCAGTTCAGCCAGAGCAGTTAGGGACTCAACTGTACAGCGGGGTGGTCAGTACACCAGCAGAATCCTCAATGTAGCCTGGCCCTTGAACACTAGATGGACACACACTCTATGTCAGACAAGTCAGACACTAGATAGATACCTTCGATAGATCAGATTGGCTTAGTTGTTAGACCATTGTCACTCCCCCTCTTTCCCCTTCCCCAGCCTCCAGTCCTAGGGTGATGCTGCATTGAGTACCCAGCTGGCACCATCTGGGCCAACATCGGCCCAGAAGCCTCATCCAGACAGGTATCGGTAATGCATACAAGATCAGCAGCCTAATCCTGAATGAGATCATTTATAGTGGTTGTTTTGTTGGTGACTGGCCTCATATTAAACACCATCAGCGACAGATCAGAGGCTTCACTTATCTCAACCCCCAAATATCTCAAGACAAGGGGAGAAGAAGACAGCAGAACAGACACCCAATGGCCCTGACATTGCCAGCGCCATTTTAGGGAAGGGCACACACATGCAGAATGGCTCCATGTGCCATTTTGTGTATGGACAGGGGTTTTTTTGGGGGGGGGGTTTAACAAAAATGGATCCTCTTTTGTTTTTTTGTCCATTTTTTTACTGTTGTCTGTTTTTGTATTTTAATTACTAAAAACAAATAAAGCTTCATTTATTTCAGTAATTAAAATAGCAAAAATGAATTGTACCCCCCTAGATATTCCCAGGTAAAGAGGTGTTGCCACATTCCCACATTATAGGCAGTAGCCCACGGATCATGGAGATGCTGCAAAATGATGCCTCTTGCTGTGAATGGGGGTTTACTGCATCCATCTTCAATTCTGTCATGTCACTTTGAGCTGAGGCTTGTGCACATGCAAACAAGAAACATTCTCACAGGGATGAATGCGGAGCATAGCCACCCTCATACAAAAACTGTGTGTTCAAACAAGCAAAACATGTTAGATACTATAGTGCTAAGTTTATTTCATTATGTGAATTAAAATAGAATCACTGTATAAAATCATTTTATTGCATGAACCGGCATCCACCAAAGATCATATATGCGGATTTCCTTTTGTTTTGCAGGAGCAACCGTAAAACCAGAGCCAACAGATACATTTGGTAAGTTTTGTCTTAACAAAAAAATATGATTGTATAACTATGGTAATTTGCACATATGTACATACAGGCTCATTATTTATGTTACAGATTATATGTATACGAACATTGAGGATGGATGGATTTTATATGACTACAAGCAATACTACTTCAGTAATACAACTTTACCTATGGAAAAAGCCCGGAAGATTTGTAAAGAGAGTTCTGGAGACCTTGTTGTCATTAACAGTGAAACTGAAAGAAAATTTTTGTTTAACTATGTAAGCAAAAACATTTATTACTTAGCCAAGTGAATAAGCTAATTCATACACTTTCTGCAATCTCCTTCTGAAGCATAGAAAGCTTAGATTATGTTACATTAGCTGCATTGCCTTGTCAGGTTAGAAAATCTGAAAGTTTACAAACTGATGTCTGGCATAAATCATCTTCCTTGCCAGATTGTACGGCTGTTGCGGTTGTTTGGCTTAGAAGAATTCAGACTAGGACTGAAATGAGATTTCACCAAAACAGGAATTCCTGTTGAAATTCTGTTTCCTGATGCCATCTTGGTCAAATCAAGNGCCCTTTTCCAGATTTATTTATTTATTTTATTTACATTTCTGCTCCACCCTTCTCTGAAGACTCAGGGCGGCTTACAATATGAGAAACACAAAATAAAATAAGATACGATTAAGATCCCTTAAAACTCCAACATCATCTCAAATACCCACCCACCCTACCCTACCCTCTACACCCAACAATCCTCTTCCCCAACCCCTTCACCCAATTTCACCCAACCCTATCCCTGCCTGCCAAACCCTGGTCAAACAAAAAGATCTTACATCTCTTCCAGAAGGAGAGCAGGCTCTGACTTAGGCAGACCTCCAAGGGGAGGAAGTTCCATAATTTGGTTGGAGATTTCCTGCACTGAGCAGGGTGTTGGACGAGATGACCTCCAAGGTCCCTTTCATCTCGATGATTCTATGAATTGTGAGACAGCAAACAAGAACACCTCCCTGCAGTCCCTTGTTGTAGCACTTCATAAGCAGTTGGCACTTGCAAGAATGCACCCTCAGCTGACCTTGGAGGCCATACTGGGACACAGGGGAAGAAGTGGTCTTTCAGATAACTGGGACACAAGTCATTTAGGACTTTATAGGTTAAAACTAGAACCTTGAAATGTGCTTAGAAAACTATTGACAGCCAGTGCAGGCTCTGGTACACGGATGTAACGTGCTCCTGGTGACCCGTCCCCAGCGGAAGGTGGGCCGCTGACTTCTGCACCACCTGCCCTATACAGCCTAGGCCCTACCTACCTGCGGGAATGCCTCACTTCCCAGGCTCTGGATCAGCCCCTGTGGTCATCTGGGAGCGCCTTTCTTTGAAGTCCACCGAGTATCCTGAGGGACGACTATGGAGAGGGCGTTCTCAGTGACTGCACCAAGGCTGTGGAACTCCCTTCCAGCAGAGGCCCGGGTGAACCCAGACCTCTCCTCCTTTCGATGACAATGAAAGACCTGGCTGTTCTGCCAAGGTTTTGGGGAGGGGGATGGGAGGGGGGATGAGGGTTAGGGTGGCTGGATTTTTTGTATATTTTTGTCTTTGAGTTCCCCCAATTTGTATTAGTATGGTTTTAATGTATTTTTTTAGATATATTGTTTTTATATTATATGTTTTGAATTGTTAGCTGCCCAAGCTGCCTTGGCAGGAGGGGCGGGATATAAGCTTTTATATAAATAAATGAATTAATTAAATAAACTTCAGCTTCCAACCAGTCTTTAAGGGCAACCACATGTACAGTGCATTGCAGTAGTCTAGCCTCAAGGTTACAAAGGCATATATGACAGTGGCTGGATCCGAATCTGATAGAAAAGGTTGCAGCCTCCTTACTAGTTGTTGATGGTAAAAAGTGCTCCTGTCCACCACTGCAAACTCACAATCCAGGTGCAAATGTGGATCCAAGAGCACCCCAAGACTGTGAACCTGAGGGACCAAGGGAGGCTGGACCTCATCTATGACAGGAGTTCCCCACATCCCCCAGGCCACAAGACTGGCCAGCCATCATCACATAGGTCTTGTCTGGATTCAACCTCAATCGGCTCACCCACATCCAGTCCCCAACTGCAGTCAGGCACCGGTAGGCACCAAGAGTGCAGGACTTGGGTCAGATTAAAAAAAGGGAAGAGAGCCTTGGTATCATCTGTATATTGATGACACTTTGTTCAAAATCTCAGAATGATTTTGCACAGTGGAACTCAGATACACATTGAACAGAAGTGGGGACTAGATGGAACCCTTCGGAATCCCACAAGGGAGCTCCCGAGGGGACAACAAGCTGCTGCTCATCACCACCCTCTGAGTTCTCCCAGCCAGGAATGAGCGGAACCATTAAAGAGTGGTCTCGCACACTGCAGCCACATCCTGCAGCCATGTCAACAACATCCCATTGTCAACGGTATCAAAGACCACCAAAAGATCTAACAAAACCAGCAGGACACAATTTCCCCTGTCGATTTCCAAGTGGAGATCATCAGCCAAGTCTACAAGCACAATCTCAGTGCCATGACCAGAATGAAAACCTGAATGACATGGGTTCAGGAAACTGATAACATTGAGATGCACCTGGAGCTGCAAGGCAACTACCCATTCAATACCCTTCCCTAAAAAGGGGAGGTTAGAGACAGGACGCAAGCTGACAGGGGAGTCAACATCAAGAGATGGTTTCTTGAGCAGGGGACAGACAACCGCAGTCTTGTGGCTATCAGGCATGCTGCCTTCCCTAAGGGAAGTACTGAAACCTCCACCCAGCAATGCTCCCTGTGGGGCTGATCCCATGCCACACATGCACATGCAACTGCGTGGTTGGCACAAGTGCCATAGGCCCTGTGCCAGGGGTGTGTGCAGTTTGCGTGCCATCCATGCGCACACTCTGGTGTGTGCTCCACACAGCGGTCTGCAGGGCATGGGATTGGCCCCACTGTCTCCTGGCTAGCTTTTGCTAGCCAAGATGGACTAGGATCTAATTCATAACTGGTTACCTGCACCCCTCCCAAGCACATCCTCTGCATTGGTGGGTGAGATTAATTGAAGCTGATCCAAGTAAACCAGAGAAGACAAAACCTCCTGAAACCCAAATTCTGACTCTGCACTCAAAGTAGCAGAGCCCAAGTCGAGCTAAATACAAGTGACTTTGTCTGCAAAGTAGGTGGCAAGCTTGTCACAGCAGGAAAACAGTGGTTCTAACTCCAGGTGGAGACAGCCAGGATTTAATAAGCTAATTACCACCTAGAAAAGTTCCACTGGATGACACTTCGAAGCCACGATGATGTCAGCGAAGAAAGCTTTCTTTGCTGCTGCCACAGCCATGGCATAGTCCTTCAAAAACAGCCTAGGCCATGTCAGTCAGCTTTGGCATGAGCCGAGCACCACCTAAGCACTAACCTATCCTCTGGCTTTAGCAGCTTTAGGTTCTCCTTATACCAGGGAGACCTGTGCTGCCACTGTGGAGGAAGCTGATGCCTGGGTGCCACTGTGTCAATAGCCTGGGCCAGAATGTCATGCCATAAATTAGCCAGGGCATTGACAGGGACACCATCAAGGTCAGTGGGTAACTCCCCACTGTTTTGTTATTGTAGTGGACCCATTAATCTCCAGGGATGGACCACTCTAACTGATCCATCTCCCCAACAGAGACAAAGGAGGGCAAGGATCTGGGTCTTCATACAGTAATGGTCTGATCATGACAATAGTGTCATAGCAACACCCCCAACAACTAGAGCCCCTGTTTCCAGGCCCCAGTGCAGAACATAAGGTCCAGCCTCATGTGTTGGGCCAGATATTATCTGGGATAAGCCCATAGTTTTCATGGCAGCCATGAACTCCTGCTCCACCCCAAAAGGCTAGCCTCAGCGTGTATGTTGAAATCACCCAAGACAATAAGTCTGGGGCATCCCAACACCACCTCTTGAGACCAGTTCAGCCAGAGCAGTTAGGGACTCAACTGTACAGCGGGGTGGTCAGTACACCAGCAGAATCCTCAATGTATCCTGGCCCTTGAACACTAGATGGACACACACTCTATGTCAGACAAGTCAGACACTAGATAACTTCGATAGATCAGATTGGCTTAGTTGTTAGACCATTGTCACTCCCCCTCTTTCCCCTTCCCCAGCCTCCAGTCCTAGGGTGATGCTGCATTGAGTACCCAGCTGGCACCATCTGGGCCAACATCGGCCCAGAAGCCTCATCCAGACAGGTTTCGGTAATGCATACAAGATCAGCAGCCTGATCCTGAATGAGATCATTTATAGTGGTTGTTTTGTTGGTGACTGGCCTCATATTAAACACCATCAGCGACAGATCAGAGGCTTCACTTATCTCAACCCCCAAATATCTCAAGACAAGGGGAGAAGAAGACAGCAGAACCGACACCCAATGGCCCTGACATTGCCATCGCCATTTTAGGGAAGGGCACACACATGCAGAATGGCTCCATGTGCCATTTTGTGTATGGACAGGGGTTTTTTTGGGGGGGGGGTTTAACAAAAATGGATCCTCTTTTGTTTTTTTGTCCATTTTTTTACTGTTGTCTGTTTTTGTATTTTAATTACTAAAAACAAATAAAGCTTCATTTATTTCAGTAATTAAAATAGCAAAAATGAATTGTACCCCCCTAGATATTCCCAGGTAAAGAGGTGTTGCCACATTCCCACATTATAGGCAGTAGCCCACGGATCATGGAGATGCTGCAAAATGATGCCTCTTGCTGTGAATGGGGGTTTACTGCATCCATCTTCAATTCTGTCATGTCACTTTGAGCTGAGGCTTGTGCACATGCAAACAAGAAACATTCTCACAGGGATGAATGCGGAGCATAGCCACCCTCATACAAAAACTGTGTGTTCAAACAAGCAAAACATGTTAGATACTATAGTGCTAAGTTTATTTCATTATGTGAATTAAAATAGAATCACTGTATAAAATCATTTTATTGCATGAACCGGCATCCACCAAAGATCATATATGCGGATTTCCTTTTGTTTTGCAGGAGCAACCGTAAAACCAGAGCCAACAGATACATTTGGTAAGTTTTGTCTTAACAAAAAAATATGATTGTATAACTATGGTAATTTGCACATATGTACATACAGGCTCATTATTTATGTTACAGATTATATGTATACGAACATTGAGGATGGATGGATTTTATATGACTACAAGCAATACTACTTCAGTAATACAACTTTACCTATGGAAAAAGCCCGGAAGATTTGTAAAGAGAGTTCTGGAGACCTTGTTGTCATTAACAGTGAAACTGAAAGAAAATTTTTGTTTAACTATGTAAGCAAAAACATTTATTACTTAGCCAAGTGAATAAGCTAATTCATACACTTTCTGCAATCTCCTTCTGAAGCATAGAAAGCTTAGATTATGTTACATTAGCTGCATTGCCTTGTCAGGTTAGAAAATCTGAAAGTTTACAAACTGATGTCTGGCATAAATCATCTTCCTTGCCAGATTGTACGGCTGTTGCGGTTGTTTGGCTTAGAAGAATTCAGACTAGGACTGAAATGAGATTTCACCAAAACAGGAATTCCTGTTGAAATTCTGTTTCCTGATGCCATCTTGGTCAAATCAAGAACCTCTCGGTCTTGACCAACATTTCATTTCTTGATTTACCAACTTTCTGCTTACCAGGATCCCGTTCGTTTACTGCTTTGCCATCTGTTTCAAATCCCGAGAGGTAATATTACTGATGTAATACCACATCTCCTGCACTCCATTTCCCCTTGTACTTCCTTGTCACTCATTGGCTGGTATGCAGATTTCTTTACAAATTATGTTACATAATTAGTACGTAACAATATACTTTGTTACATACTAATTATAATAATATTTATAATCTTTAATTTTATATAGCGCCCTCCTGCCATGACACTTGGAGCACCTTCCATATAATGAATACAACTTTTTAATCCACACAACAAACCTGTGAGGTAGGTTAGGCTGAGAGAATATTGTGAGTGCTCCAAGGTCACCCAGTGAGTTTCTGGCTAAGGCGAGACCTGGGGTTCCCCTCCCACCTCCAGGTCCAAGTACTGCACACTTAGCCATTACACCACACTGGCTCTTTTATTTATATAATTAATATACATAATTAGTATGTAAAAAAAACAAAGGGAACAACATAGAAAAACAATTCTGACTGGAGGCGTTGGAACGAAGGTTAAGCGACACTGGGGGAAGGGTTAAGGGGTGGGATATTTGCACAGTGATTGGCTCAGAAATGCACTGGAAACAAGAAACCCGGAAGTAAAATGGTACCTTCAGCAATGAGGTAAGTGGTAAATGACTGGTATGTGGTGAACAGTAAGCGCTAAGTTGGAAGAGTGGTTGTTTTCACATGGCGCTGCTGGGTAGGGGGATTGGTGTGCGGTGGAGGTGGGCACACACCCATCTCCACCCATGGAGCCTCCTCTGTTTTGTTGGATGGCTCCATGAGTGGGTGATGGGTGGATATGGGTGTGCGCGGGAGCACGCATGCACCCCCACCTACCACCCATGCTTTTTGCATGGACACACTCCCATCCCCGCACCCACCACAGTGGCGTGCACATGGATGGCCCCCCTCACCACCCACCCGCATGCACACCCAGTATTGCGAGAATTTAAAAATTGCATTGCTATTGGGAAATGGTCAGGAAATTGATCCCAGTTCCTGATATGGCAAAATTTCTCACAAGCAGCAGTTTAGCTGAGCATTTCACCCCTAGTTCAGAATGAATTTTAAAATGTGCAGAATAAGCCTTGAGCTAGGGGTGTGCATGTCATTTTTAACGATAACGAAAATTGTCATTTTTGTTTTCGTTATAGCAATAACGAAAATGACAACCCAGAATAATGACAATGATAATGAAAATGACAACAGAGAATACAAAAACCGAGAATGATGATGATAAAAATGACAACTGAGAATAACGATAATGAAAACGACAATGGCGTTATTGTTGTCATTATTATTAGTGCTGTGGCAGTTGGGTTTTGGAAGGAAAATGTGGAGAGGGGAGGAGGGGGCCATACACCTCTGAGCCCCAAGCAGGGTTGAACTCTTGAACTGAGCCTGTGTTGGGAGGGGCGAGCAGCTCAGCAGTATCTGATGGATGTATCACTGGCCAATGAGCAGCACAAGCAGAGCCCAGTAGTCTCATGGCACTTGGTGATTACTCAATGCCTGCTGCCTCCCACAACAAGTCATGGAGGTTCTGGGGGAGGGCACTGCAACCCTTTATAATGGGAGGGCCAGACTTTTTCTCTCCATTCTGTGAGAGCTGTGCTTGTCAGGTTGCATTTACAGAACTGTGGTGCTCGGACAGAAAAAAAATCTTCCCTAGCCCTCATTGTATTACCAATATCTTTCCTTCCTCATACCCTACATTTTACCTTCTCCCTTTCCATGCCTTTCTCCCCCCTGTATATTATATATAGATATGTAGTGGAGATTAGATATAGATATATATTAGACATATAGATTAGATTAGAATAGTTATATAGATCATTGATTAGATAATAGATAGTTTTCTTTTTCCCTTCCCGTCTCCCTTAGATTTAGATATTAGTTACGAATGTGAATCGATACCGATAATGATACCAAAAATAAAATCATCTTTTGAAACTGTACCGATAACGATAACAAAAATGACATTGTTAATAACGATAATGAAAATGACATTTTTAAATAACAAAAACAACATTGGGCATAGTGCACGCCCCTATGAGCAGAGTTAGCAGCTCACATGAAAATATCAAACCATGGGACCAAAGACTGTACATACCACTTCATTATTTACTTTGCAGATTATTCTTACTCCATGTAAAATCACAGAGGCTGCATTCACACAAGACTCTTCTCCTTCCTGTATTCTTTGTTAGAGGAGATTTCATGTGTGCATTTTAATTGTTCCCATATTCTCTCCCCAGCTTCAAAAGCTACTGTGCATACTGCCATGGCCCCTAATGGGTATCCTGTTATATGGCATTTTTTTGTATTACTTGTTGGCAAAACATTGACCCAATCAGGCAGGCAAGTGGGGGATTCGCCCCCTGAAGCGGAAATCACCTCCATCCCCTTCTGCAGCAATTAATGTAGACCGATAGGCAGATTCATCCCAGCACACATTATGAGAAATTTAAAACAGTTGTTAAACTTTGCTATCCAGTTTAGCTTTTTGTGAGTTAATGTGCATTTCAACTGGTGTATCCTGAAACCTAATCAGTTCATGAATTAAAAAATAAAGCAGGAGAAGAGTTTTTCCACATATTAAGCATCTTGTGTGAAGGCAGCCAGAGTTGTTGATTTATTCCAAAAGAGATTTGTTTTCATTAGCTATTTAGACACATGCAGAAGAGAAGAAGCGTGATCAGATATAAGTTTGCTTCTAGAAGAAATTTTAAAATGTCTTTTACCCAAAACAACATAGAGGTCTCTCTTCTTTCTGTTGTTTGTTTGTTTTTTTAAAAATGAGATTGCTTGTCAGCAAAGTTTTCTTCAGTTCTTCAACTTTTCATCTATTTTATTTTCATCCCATTCTGTTTTTCTTCTGAACATTTAGTATTGGCAATCCAGATAAATGGGAAGGTATTCTACAAGTATAAGGGCCACTTTCCCACAAGCTGCTGCGGCGTTGCAGGAGCTTGCGCTACTGAAATCTAGCGCAGCTCCCATCTCGTGGGAAATGCGAAAGAGTGGCTCTCACGCAGGCAAGTTAGCGCAACAGACAGGGTGGGATTCGCTACCCTGTCCGTTGCGCTAGCTTGTCCGCATAAGATCCGCAGTTCTACATTTTCCACCAGATGGAAACTGCGGCGCCACAGCAGCAGCTCATGGCTGGCGTCGGACTCGATCTGTCTCCGATCGTCTTCTCCATAGGGCCCATTTGCGGTCCTATGTTGAGGCTGTGAGGACGGCGAGGAAGGAATTCCTCGCGGTCCTCATAGCGTCTGCGAAGTCGCGTCCAGCGGAGCTGTTTCGGGTGGTGCGGGGGCTGGTTAGTCCGGCCTCCCTCCGCCTGGATGGGGACTTGTCCCGGGCCCGCTGTGAGGAGTTTGTCATCTACTTCGCAGACAAGATCGCTCGGATTCAGGCCGATTTCGACGCTGGGTTGATAGCAGTAGGGGAAGAGCGCGGGGGGGCGGAGGGTCCGTCTGGTCCATCTTTATGGGGTGAGTTTCAGGAAGTGACGCCAGCCGATGTGGTGGATGTCCTGGGGTCTGTGAGGGCCACGTGTTGTCAACTAGATCCATGCCCGTCCTGGTTAATAAAAGCTTCCGGGGAGACGTTGGGGACGGTGCTGGCGAGGGTGGTGAATGCGTCCCTTCGGCAGGGGAGGTTGTCGCCTTGCTTAAAAGAGGCTGTGGTGCGCCCCCTGCTGAAAAAACCATCGTTGGACGTGGACGCGCTCGCCAGCTACCGACCTGTCTCTAACCTTCCCTTTTTAGGGAAGGTTATTGAGCGGGCAGTGGCGCTCCAGCTCCAGGGTCATCTAGATAATATCGGGCTCCTTGACCCTTTTCAATCTGGGTTCCGCCCCGGCTATGGCACCGAGACGGCGTTGGTGGCCTTGGTGGACGACCTCCGCCGGGAGATGGATGCGGGATGTTCGACATTTCTCATCCTGCTCGATCTCTCGGCCGCTTTTGACACCGTGGACCATGGGCTGCTGTTGAGACGACTGCGTGACCGGGGGGGTCTGGACGGGACTGTTCTTGAATGGTTCCGTTCATTCCTCTCGGGGAGGAGCCAGCGGGTGGTGTTGGGGGAGGAAACATCGAGCCCCCGCGCCTTACCGTGTGGCGTTCCGCAGGGATCGATCTTGTCTCCATTATTATTTAACATCTATATGCAGCCCTTGGGGGAGGTCGTGAGAGGGTTCGGGGTGCGATGTCACCAGTATGCTGATGATACTCAGCTGTACCTCTCGTTTTCTACCGACCCAGACCCTGCTGTCTCGGTGCTATCCCAATGTTTGGAGGCCGTGGCGGATTGGATGCGGCGGAGCAGACTGAAGCTCAACCCAGATAAGACGGAGGTGATGGTGGTGGGGAGGGCGAAGGGGGTGGTGGCCCCCCTGATTGGGGGGGTTTGCCCCCCTGTAGCTCAGCAGGTCCGGAGTCTGGGGGTCATATTGGACGCAGACCTGCGGCTGGAGCGGCAGGTGGAGGCAGTCGCTAAGGCTGCCTTCCGCCAGCTTTATCTGGTACGTAGGCTGCGTCCGTATGTCTCTGGCCCGGACCTGGCCTCCCTCATCCATGCCTTCGTCACCTCGCGGCTCGACTACTGTAACGCGCTCTACGTGGGGCTTCCCTTGTTCTTGGCCCGGAGGCTGCAGCTGGTGCAGAATGCGGCGGCCCGTCTTCTTACGGGGACGGGTCGCCGGGAGCACATTACACCGGTGCTCCGAGCGCTGCACTGGCTGCCGATAGTGTGCCGGGCCAAGTTCAAGGTCCTAGTAATGATCTATAAAGCCCTATACGGCCTTGGCCCCTCTTACCTTAGGGACCGCCTCGCCCTTCGCGCCCCGGAACGGCTCCTGCGGTCTGCCGGGGGTGCCCTCCTGGAGGTCCCCCGTGTTAAGCGGGGGGCCACGATGGAGCGAGCATTCTCGGTGGTAGGGCCGCGGCTGTGGAACTCCCTTCCGGAGGAAGCTCGCCTGGCCCCAAGCCTTTTGACATTTCGGCGGAACTGTAAGACCTGGCTGTTTGCCCAGGCCTTTGGGAGGGAGGGTGGGGGGGGTGATTTTAATCCCCCGCCCATGTATTTATTTATTACTGTCTTTTAGCCCTGTTTTACTGATGCATTTTATATTTATATTTTAACTGTTTTAATTGTTTTTACTATTGTTGTCAGCCGCCCTGAGCTGCATTGCAGGAGGGGGCGGGATAAAAATCTATAAAATAAAAAATAAAATAAATAAATGGGAAAGCGGCTTAATTAATTCATACCATTGCAAACTTCCTCTCTCATCAGAAATCTTGCATTTGCTTTTCTTCTGTACAGAATCTACTGGCCCCATCATACCCATCTGAAGAGAGATTCTGCTTGCTTTGTAATAGAGCTAATTTTAGATATTTAATTTAAATATTTTCTTTGCATTTTAGAACTTTCGGTATGGAAAGAAAAATAATCTTTATATTGGTTTAACTGTGAGCCTTGATAGAAAATTTAGGTAAGTAAACAAGGAACTTCAAGGCTTGTAAAGCAGTACAACAAGACATTTAAAATGAAAAATGGCTTGATCTGTGTTGTCGTGTTTTCATTAGCTGGTTGGATGGATCACCCGTGGACTATGTAGCCTGGGCGCCAAATGAACCCAACTTTAAAAATGAGGATGAAAACTGTGTGGTTATGTATGACAAGTCGGGTGAGTGAAATATCAGTATTATATTGTCCTATCAACTGTACATTGTGTGAGTGTGATACACTATGTGACAGCTACTCATGAGATACGGATTGGATGTCTGGCTTGCTACTGAAATCCTATATTGCTTCAGGTTTCTCACGTTAACTCTGTGCTTATCTGACAGTTGAAAATAGGGGTCATGAAAATGGGGGCTTAAAACAGACAGTTGAAATTTCTTGAACAGAAAATAAAATTAACAAAAACTAACATTTCCAATAAAAATATTCACCAAATAATGTGGATTTCAGTGAAAACCTGGACCGATTACGTATGGACTCCTATTAGGCACTAATATTAAGCTGAAATGCTCATCATAATTACCAGTGTAACTTTCAGGTAATTGTCTGGGGGATTGGAGGAGATCCTTAATCCAGCCCTCACCCAAAAGGAATCTCCCCCTGGCCCTCACGGATTCTCCCTCAGCCTAGAAGCTCCCAACAGCACTAAAATAATTTGAAAGCTAGTTTCTAAAGTGTATGAAACTGTAATTAGAATTTAATTGCAGCCCCCTCCCAAGTGCTTGCTACTATGTATGTATATAACTGACTTGCATTTTTTAATCATGGTAATAATAATTTTCCTACCAGCACCCTCCCAAGTGATTGCTTTCATGTATATAAGATTGATTTCATGCGCCTGGCCTGTATTTCTTCAGTTTATATATTTCTGAGCACCTAAGTGCCCAGGGAAGGGCTCTGTATATGGTCTGAAAGCTTGCATACTCTCACCAGATAGGAGTTAGTCCAATAAAAATTATGTGGCCTACTTTTTATCTATCTCTTGATTCTGTTTGTTATTCATAGAGCCCCTTAAAAATGTTTGTAAGTAACAAGGAAATAGATAGGTTTTCACTCCAACTTTAATCTCCTCTGTTGGTGTATTTTCTTTCTTTAGGCTTCTGGAATGATATCAACTGTGGTGTTAGAAATGGCTTTGTCTGTGAAAGGCACAACAATTCGATGCGTCCAACTGTCATTCCCACATCACCAACACCTCTTGGAGGGTGTCCTGAACACTGGCTTTTGTTTCATAACAAGGTACAGTAGCAAATATGTATAGTATGTTGTATTGGAGATATACAAAGAAATTGGCATTTTTATACTTTATTTTATTGGAACTCCTCAGAACCACTTTTTCCACAAAAAAATCAAAGCAATTCCAAATTTGCTTCAACATTGTTAATGCTAACAGTGTGATCTTCCACAACATTTTCATCAGCAGTAACCCTTAAGGTAGAAATGAGTGATATCCACCTGTTTGGGCACAAAGGCAAACACCAGCACAAAATTCATGGAAGTTCAAGCCAGAATGTTGAGAATGACAATCATGTCAAAATCAAATTTTGAACTGTTAAATTTTCATAGTATTCTCAAACATTCAAATTGTTGTTTAAATGTGTAGAAAAATCTCATGATTTTCAATTGAATAAATTCATGAATTCAATTATTCTAACATGAGGTATTTTTAGATGTGACAGCCTAAGCACCACTACGTTTTGATCCTGCCCAGAGTGAGGGCCCTCACTCCTGGTAGGATCTCGCCAGCCGCCGAACAAACGTGACAGCAGCGGGGGACGGCAGGGCAACATGCAGACGTGGGTCCACATGACCTCACCCCTGCACTGCTGAGCGCAGTCCACTTCCCTCCTTGTGGGGTATTCACAGCGGTCTATGAAGCTACCATGGCTGTCCAGAAGAGTTGCAGACCCAGACTGAGGTACGTCTGAGTGGGACATCAAACATGACGGCCTGCTCTACTCCGATCAGTGGTAGTACTTAGTCCGGACTTTGAACTGGGCTTGGGCCCGAGTCACAGTCCAGGCTAAGCGCCACCACGGCCCAGGGTAACCATTTCAAACATGATGTAGTAAAGTGCGGAAATCCATGCCCTTGTCACTTCTGAAAACACCCATGGATTTGGATTCCAGAAGGCTGTGCATTCCTGTTGGCTAGGTGTTGCTGTAGATGCCTGCAGGGATTTTCTTGACACTGACAGCACCCAAGGAGTAAGGACATGTCTACACTTGGGAAGGGAGGTCCTCCCTTCTCCCACAGCTATATGCTTATCATAGGCATGGAAACTCTGGATAAACCTGAGTCAGCTATGTACCATGTAGGTTTGAACTCGTTGGGAGTTTTCAGACAGATACAGGGTTTCCTCCCCTGGAGCTCCTCCGGGTCCATCCCCTGTTGCCAGCCCTACCTGGGTCAAGAGCAAACAACCCCAGTGGGTTTCCTGGCCCACAGTCTGCCCACATGGTGCCCGCCCCAACACCATTAACTTGTGGGCTAAAGTGTCCACAATGCTAGCAGCAGTGTGGGTTTGCGCGTCACTTCGGGCTGGTGCCATGCGTTTGGCCAGCCCACTCCATTGGTGGCATTCCAGGATGTTCCAGAAAGCTGGTAGCAGGGCTGTCCCTGCTTCAATTCAACATCTGGTGGATCTGGGATTCGACATCATGTGGGGGTGAAGCGAGCAGGTGTGGCCTGCCCCGGGGAAGCCTGTCCATCTAAAAACACCCTTTTGGGTAATTATTTATTTAGTTTTCTAATTTATATGCCACACTTCCAATAAGGCTCAGGGTAGCTCACTACTAGGAGGTGCGGTGGGGGGTGGAGCACCTCTCCTTTTCTCCGGCAGCTTCTGTGGGGATGGGATGGGAGGAAGCAGGGAGGCGTGATGGCCCATCCCCCGGGGCCTTTCTCAGGGCCACACCCCTCTGACACAGCAGGGAGGCCAGGGGTGGAGACGCCAACACAGCGGCGGCAGTAGAGAGCACGTGGGTCGTGCTGCACAGGCGTGAGAGGACATTGGCTCAAGGAGAGCCCCAGCACTCAGAGCACCTGCGTGCAGTGGCAGGGAGGGACCAGAACACTTAAAGGTCCAGCAGATAGGGAGAAAAGTCACCGGTGATCAGTGATCTGAGCTTGAGAGTGGCTTACTGACTTGTGGTATTGTACAAGTGTGGAAGAGTTGTGATGTTCTGGGTGATAGTTGTGTGAGTGCATGTCTGTGTGTTCACGTGTGTTTGGATCCCTGGCGGAGTGTGTGACTGATAGAGAAGGCTGCCCTCCCCTCTATACCTCTTAACCCCTTTCTCTCGTCATCGGTGGCACTGCCCCTTCGCCCTCCAGCTTGTATGAGCCTTCCCTACGTGGTCTACCTGCCCCAGTTACCCTTCACTGGAGAGTTGAGGTGTGTGACAAAGGCCCAGCATATCAGGTGCTCAATCCTGTGATGGATCTTGCCTGCCTTTCTTGGAGAGGCTTCGGCCTATATAAGATTCTGAGGACATCACCGTTTCTACAGTTGAGTATCTGTGCTAGTGCTAGTGGTGATTCCACTTCCTTTCACTACCCTGCATCTAACACTAACAAACCATTAAAATCAGTAAAAAATAAACAATAAAACACACATCCCACCCCTCAAAACCACCTCCCTCCCCTACAGCTCTACCCAAAAGTTCTATTTATCCCTGCTTTTTAAGTGCTTTTTCAAATAAAAAAGTCTTACACTGCCTCAGGAAGATGCCCAGGCTCAGGCTCAAATGAACCTCCTGGGGAAGGGAGTTCCACAAAATGTGGGCAGCAACTGAGAACACCCTCCTGTGCACCCCTGCCCCACAGACAAGGGTAACAGGCAGAACCCCTAGGAGGGCACCCCCAGTCAACCATAGAGGCTGCAAAGGTGCATGGTAGGATAGGAGGTCTTTCACATATGTGGGACCCAGGATGCTTAGGGCTTTAAAGGTCAAAACCAACACTTTGAATTGTGTCCGGAAAGCTATAGGCAGCCAGTACAGACTTCAGAGCACCAGTTGTGATGTGCTCCCAGTGACTTGTCCCCAAAAGGAGCAGAGCCACTGCATTCTGCACCAGCTGCATCAGCTGGCTCCCACTCTCCTGCTGTTTCGGCGTATATGTAAGACCTGGCTGTTCCGTCAGGCTTTTGGCGAGGGGTAGGGGAGGGATGGGGATGGGGGCTTTTCCCCACATACTGTATTTTAAATTGTTTTAAATTTTTTAATATTATTTTAATGAATGTTGTTCGCCGCCCCGGGCTGCCCTGTGGGCAGGAGGGGCAGGATATAAATTTTAAATAAATAAATAAATTAATTAATTAAATAAAATCTTCCAAATAGTCATGAGAGACAGCTCCACATAGGGCACATTGCAGTAATCTAGGTTCAAGGTGATGAAACCATGGATGTCAGTGGCCAAATCTGAATTGGAAATAAAAGGTCATAGTCTCCTCACCAGATGGAGTTGGTGGAAGGTGCTTTTGACCACTGCTGTTACCTGAAAATCCAGGTGCAGCAAGGGATCGAAAAGCCTTCTGAGGCTAAGAACCTGAGTGACCAGAAGGGGCCGGACCCCATCAATGATGGGTGTTCCAATCCCCTCCAAGTCACAGGACCAGCCAACCATCATCACATTAGTCTTGTCAAGATTCAGCTTCAGTCAGCTCATCCCCATCCAGTCCCCAACAGCAGCCGGGCATCGGGTAAGCACCGAGACTGTGGGACCTGGATCGGATGAAAAACAGAGGTACACCCGAGTGTCATCAGCATATTGATGACACCTCACCCCAAACCTCCAAATGATCTCACCCAGCAGCCTCAGCTACACATTGAACAAGAGGGGAGATAGAATAGATCCCTGTGGGACACCACAAGATAAGTCCTGAGGAGATGATGGGCAATCGCCCATCACCACCCGCTGGAACCTCCCTGACAGGAAAGAGCAGAACCACTCAAGAGTAGTCCTGAGCACTCCCACAAGGTCCAGTAGTTGTGTCAACTACACTTCACGATCATCTGTATCTAGGTCACAGAAGGTTCTAACAAGATCAACAAGGTAGAATTCCCCTTGACCATCTCCAGGCGCAGGTCATCGACCAAAGCCACAAGTGCAGTCACCATGCACGGTGCCATACCCAGGATGGAGTAAACCTGTCCTGAACCACTGCCTGGCCTTTTCTGGGCTTCCTAGCCCTTGACAGCCTACATGTCTGGAGGGGGTCCTTCTCCCTAGATTGTCTTCAGCAGAATGCATCCAGTAGCTG
Organism: Sphenodon punctatus; assembly: GCA_003113815.1. Taxonomy (NCBI): domain Eukaryota; kingdom Metazoa; phylum Chordata; class Lepidosauria; order Sphenodontia; family Sphenodontidae; genus Sphenodon; species Sphenodon punctatus. Next base: position 3,100,629 of record QEPC01008893.1, read on the forward strand.
TAGCAGGGCCTTTATATAGGCCTAGAGCCCTAGGCTTTATGCTAATTTAAAGGACCAGCTCCCTTTTTCTATGTTCAACTGTACTGTGCTCCATTTTGTGGGTCTGGCTTTGCCACCATCTTATGGCCTTCTCAGACTCTTACGACATCTTGTGGCTAGACTCTGCCACAGCTTGCCTCAGCATGTATGTTGAAATCACCCAGAACAAAAAGCCTAGGAGATCTGTGCAGTGGGGTGGTTGGTACACCATGAGGCTCCCCAGCAAAATCCAGCACAAGGTATACACTTCATGTCAGATGAGTTAGGCACCAGATACCTCCAAAAGCCCAAGGTATCTTTACAGACCATGGCCGCTCTGCCCCACCCCTATCCCCCAAGCCTTGACTGCACCGAGTACTCAGCTGGCACCATCTGGGACAATACTGGCCCTGATGCCTCATCCAGCCAGTTCTCTGTAATGCATATGAGGTTGACGGTCTTGTCCTGAATGAAATCATGGACAGTAGATGTTTTATTTGCCACCAACCACACATTATGCAACATCAGCATCAGATCAGGGGCCCTACTGGTCTCAACACCCAAATATCCAAAGACAGGGGGAAGGGAGGAGTGGGACACGGGAACCAACACCAAGTATGTCTCCCGAAAGCCCCGATGGTCTATCCTCCCACCCGCCATACCTTCTCATGCCCAACGCTCCCCAACACAACCCCAATAGCTGCCCCTCTATTTTCCCCTCCCCTAATTAAACGAGAGTTTAATGTTAACCTTTTCTTAGTACAGTCATGCCAGTAGAGAGTGCAAAGCAGGTGCCTTCCTTGGCAAACAGAAGAAATAAATTGACTTATAAATAAAACTCAGTACAGAGTTTCCCCTCTTTTTCTCTGAAAGACAGAAGACAAAAGAGCACGCCTTCCTACTGGGTTTTATATTGGTTTGAGATTTCCCACAGACACACAAATGGAGGGCATTTATGCCAATGGTTCTTGTCTTATCTCTTACTACTGCATTACTGAAAGTTTTCTTTTTCTTTTTTACTTGCTTATTTTTTCTCCTTTTTTCCACTTTCAAAAAAAGTTGTTGAAGCACAGAGCAAATGTGTTGCCCCAGTAACAAAAGTGTTGCAGTTTTAAAAAAAGAATCAGAATATATGAAAAAATATCAGATTTTTCCCAGTAATAATAAATGCTTCTCCAATTTTTTCATGACATACATTTACCATTTTCCAGCCACATCTATGAATTGCTCTTATTTGGGTCTCTGCTAAATAGTAGCCCATGTAGCCTGCTGAGCGTAATAAATGAAGAGGTCGATCCTAACCCCTGCATGCACAGCTGCACTTGTGTGAAACCCCCCCACAGACCTTGTGCACACTCCTGCTGTGGGGTCTATAGCATGTCCGTGAACTGCACACAACTCGCACGTTTGTGTGCTGCACAAGCGGAGGTTTAGGATCGACCTCAATGACTTCAGTCACCTGCAGGTAGAAACAGTATCACGTATGACTGCTTAGTAATGATGAAGCAGTTCTCTCTTCCTAACAAATAAAAGTCCCATTTCTCCAAAATAAATGTTCTTTTATTTTACAATTTGCCTTATTTTCATATGTTTGGTTTTTTAAAGGCTAAAGAGCATTTCTTTTTAGTTGTTTAGCCTAGTGAAAAAAAGTTTAAATGGATTTAGGAGAGGGAAGTTGTGCCTCACTAATCTATTACAATTTTTGAGGGTGTAAATAAGCATGTGGATAAGGCGGAGCTGGTCAATATAGTGTATCTGGATTTT
>QEPC01008893.1:3110113-3136894 GCA_003113815.1 Sphenodon punctatus
CCGCCCGCCGCCGCCGGAGCTCCCAAAGGTAAGCGGCAAGCGCACTGTAGGGGTGATCCCTGGGGGGGTGGGGGTGTTAAACACCCCCACCCCCCCAGGGATCGGGTCATACTTACCGGCGGCTGCGGGGACGCCGCGGCCGCTGGTGCTGGGGGGGGCTCGCCTCGCCATCTTACTCTTAGTCTTTTCTTTTTTTAAACAAAAAGCCAGGCTGGCCAGGGTGGGTGGGGGGTGTCCCCCCTTCCACCCGCGCAGCCTGGGAGGGGGAGGGGGAGGAATTTATTCCATTGGTTTCAATGGGGACACAGCGCCCCATTGAAACCAATGGAATAAATCTGGTACCGGCATACCGGATTTAATCCGGGAATCCGGTTTTCGTGGAACCGGTAACCGGTAAATCCGGTAGCCGGTAATGGGCCCGGGGTCCCACCACTAGAAAACAAGCATTTACCTGACTGGTAGAGCCTGTCTGCAGCACTGAAGAGAACCAAAAATGACTACAGGCTCCTCAGGGCAGACAGGTTTGCTCTGTTTGTCCCTGTGTGCAGCCTGTCCCTGCCCCCTGCTGGCTGATTACCACCATCCAAAAATGGCTGGCAACTGGCCAGAAAAGCCCCTCTGTCTGCTTCCCCCCTCCCCCCTGTTACCCTACAGCTCATTGGAGTGGTACCACCATAGCTGCCTTTTCAAAATTTGAAAAAGGTGCCATGTGGCACTGCTCCAGTGAGCTTTTAGGAAATCTGGAAATCCGGAACTCCATAACTGGCATGGTGAGTTATGGATTACTCTGTAACCGCCATTTATGGGAAGTTATGGATGAATCTGTATTCATAACACCCATCCAATTAATGCTTTACCTCTGTTCTTGTTTTGTGCTGGCTTCTCATCCTTAAACATTCATGCCATCTGGGGAACTCCTTTTGCAACTGTTTTATGTACAAAGAATTTTCTTTAAAAAGTTAAATCGTAGACTAATAGAACTGTAGGGCTAGAGCTAGGTACCTTAAGGGTCATCCAGCCCAGCCTCCTGATCAAAGTCAGGATAGATCTAGCAATAGCAGGGGTGGGGAGCCTCATGCCTTGGGGGCAAATATGGCCTGTGGCTAGTTTTTATGTAGCCTCTTTCCAGTTCCCAATACTGGCCCCTGAATCCAGTTCCTACCAGCACTGAAAACATGAGCTCAGGGTTAAGGGAGCAGAGATGAGGGCATGCACACAAGGATAGGGGACAAATCTATTTCAGAGATTCATAATCTGGACCCTTCTCATCTTGAGTGCACTCTTAAGCTTCCTCTCCCCCAACTTCTATGCAGTTCTTGGAGTTTGGATTAATTTTCAGAGTGGCCCCTGGGAGGGAAAAGGTTCCCTACCCACAATCTATAATATTGCACACAGATTATTGTCTGGCCTGTTTTTTAAAACAGTCAATGAAGGAGATTTTTTGTCTCCCTAGGCAACCTATTTAGTGACCAGACTGTTTTTATAAGTAGGAAGTTTTTACTAACATTTAACTAAAAACTCTCTCTCTGCAACTTAAGCTTATTTCCTCTTATCCATCTTCTGAGGCAGTGTGAAATAACTCTTTTCCACCTTTATTTGTGTCATCCTTTTAGACATCTGAATGCTCAGTGCTTTTGTGTCCCCATTAGTTCTCTTTTCTCAAGAATAACTATTTTCAGTTTCCAATTACTCCTAGCATTTAAATTAATGTCTAAGTAGTACGGGTGTGTAGATGACATGCCTACCATTTTCATCCTAGTTCACAAAAACTGCTTTGTTTTCGGAGGTTTTCCTAAATGACCCTACCGTTTTTGTTTTTGTTTTTTTATTTTTGTTTTTTTAAATGAAAACAAATGGGAAAAAAACAATAATTGTTTGTTTATTGCTCTTTTTTCATATTTAGATTACTAAAACAAATGGGGCTTCGTTGGTTTTAGTAATCGAACTACAAACTCCTAGTAAGTATTCATCCATGCACATGAAGAATCCAGCTTGCTCAGAACCAGGGCAGTGTTTGTTTAAGAATGTCTGAATATTACATTAGCATTAATGCCTGAATTTCCTTCAGCTTTCCTCACTGTCCTCTTGAGAAACATTTCAACTGATACCTGGGTTGGACTGAATGATAAAAATGTAAGATGGAGGTTTCTATGGACAGATGGGAGTGGCCTCGACTACACAAACTGGGCCACTGGTTTCCCTCTTTACGGGGTAAGCATTGAATGCAAACAAGCATTATCTGGATAGATGAGACTGTAAGAGGCACATCTTATTTTAGGACCTTTGTCTTCAGTGCACACTTGTGTTGATGTTGGGGGAAAAACTCTCATGCTGAAGGTTTCAGATATTTTATAAACACCAGGTCAGACATACCAGCTTAAACACTACCATGGGTGCAGCCACATGAGGTGCCTTGGGCAGGCTTAACCTACTCTGGGAAGCCAGACCACTCTGAGCACCTGATGGCTATGCAATGTGTCCTCAGAGAAAAGCCAAAAAAGTGTCATGTAGTAGCCTTACCCAAACTGCGGTAAGACTGCCTAAGGCGTGTGCCCAGGCTGCTTCTGCCCCACCATTTATTTATTTATTTTATGAATTTTGTATCATGCCCCTCCTGCCACTGGCAGCCCAGGGTGTCTAACAACAATAATAAAACATAAAATACTCTAAAATAATTAAAATATCATCCTCCAATACAATAACAATTATACAAACACAGGAAAAAGACCCACTCCACCATCCCCAACCCCCCTCCTCCATCCAACCCATTACCCCTCTCCCTCACCAAACGCCTGACAGAACAGCCAGGTCTTACAATTCCTACGAAAGACCGGGAGGTCCGGGACCAGACGGGCCCCCACTGGGAGGGAATTCCAGAGGCCAGCGCGGCCACCAAGAACACCCTATCCTGCGTGGCCCCCTGCGAAACCCGAGGAACCTCCAACATGGTGTCTCACAAGTTTTTCGTTTAGATCAGTTTCAGTGATAGCTCCAACAATGGGTGCCAAAAAAGCTGTTTATTAAATATAATACCGCATAAAAATAAAAACAATAACCCCAATGAATACAGAAAGTAAAAGTGACTTCCCACACATCCCTATATGCACGCCAGGGAACTCCTACACCAACTGCGGGATGACTCCCAAGCAGGCCACAGGTTCTGCTGTGCCCCTCCACACGACTGCAAAGTAGCCAGCAACAAAGTTCCAAGATGGTTCATTAGCTGCTGTGTTTTATAGTATTCCAACTTCATAAAACTTATTATGCAATCACTGTGCATGTGTGACCACTGCTAACTAGTGCAGCTGCCTGCCTGAGCATTCTTAGCTTCCAATTAGTCTTTCTCTGAGCCCTGATAAGGGAGCTTTCCACAACATCTCTAACTGGCCTTGACTTTCTAGACAACAACTTATACAATACAGGGAAGTTGCCAAACAGGCTTACATAAGATACATCCATTGCATAAAAATGAGTTTCCAGTTCTCAACTTTACATTACTCATATGTTTTTACATATCTGTCAATCAAAATAAATTCTACAACATATGCAGGCTGAATTAAGATATATAAGTGTCCACTATCTGGCTCAGCCAGTGCACAAAGGTCTTCTCGCAATCTTTTCACTACACATGGCGCCCCCGGATGACTGCAGGGGCTGGTCTAGAACCCAGGGAGTGAGGCGATCTCGCAAATAGTCAGGGCCCAGGCCGTGTAAGGCTTTATAGGTCAAAACCAACACTTTGAATCGAGCCCGGAAGACTATTGGCAGCCAGTGCAGGCAAGCTCCTTGTCGGGGCTTTGAGCAGCGGGCACTGTTTCCCATCGCATGTGGCCATGTCACACCAGTGGCAGGATTTTGGTTGGGCTGGGGAAGGGAGGTGGGGTAGGGCCGGACGTTTGTTCATGTGGATGGTGCCTCAGCCCACCCCGGACATGGCAGGAGATCAGAGAGCAGCCCACCCGCCCAACTGTCCTGTGGGAGGCAACTTCCTGCGCTGGCCTTGCAGTGGATTGGGCCCTCTGCAGCTTGTATGGCTGCACCCCATGTGTTTGCTCATATTCACATCACTCATATTCACCACGACCTTGGTGCGACCATTTCTGGTACAGAGTCAGAGAAATAATAATAATTAGTAGTAGTAGTAGTAGATGCCATGATAACATCATGGCTGTTCTAATGTTCTACTGTTCTACTGAAACATGAAAAGATTCAGAGGATGATGAGATAACCCAGGCTTCAGTGGATATGAGTACAGTGGCAGATAAATATACACATGAGTGAAACTCTACAGATCTAAAAGGAAGAGAAGTATTTAGTGTTTAACATTTTCTTTTTCTTACCCACTTACATGTCTTTTTTCTACAGGGTAACTGTGTTGTTATGACAAAGAAGTCTATCAATCAGGCAGGGCAATGGAAAAACACAAAATGTGACTATACGAAGAGTTACGTATGCCAGAAAAGCACAGGTGAGTTCTGTTACTGGACTTGGGCTTCTAAAGTAAAATAAATGAACCTTCCTGTGATTAGTGGGTAGTCTTCAGGATGAATATTTGGCTTTATACAGTACATCACTTTCAACTTTCTGGGAAATGACATCCATTGCCTCGTGTGCACTAGTGTATGTTTTAACCAAGGGTGGAAACAGAAGTGATGGCTGGGCTGCTGTATGCCGGGCTGACCCAGGACAGGCAACCTGGGAGGACATGGTGGAGGTTGGGCTGGTGGCCACACAGCCCGGGGGCGAGGAGAATGGAGAACGTGCAACTGACCGGCCCTGACCCCACGCTGCACCCAGAACCCTGCCCCTCACCATGACAGGCAGCTATGGCAGCCAATGATGGCCAGCCATGGCTGCCCATCATGGAGGACCCAGGCCAGGCCAGCAGTTTGGCACAGGAACAAATGTGCAGCCCACTTTGGCCCAGCTGGGCAGACCCTAGCCCAGACTGTGACTTTGGAGGTTTTCCGAGGTCAGAGCTTGGGCTAGCTGCAAATACATCCCGGGATATCTCGGGTCAACATCTGGAGGTACCTGCACAGACCTGCAGGTGAGGTCCATGCCAGATCATGCCAAAGTGGGCCACAGCAGTCCTTTGTCACATTTGTTTTTACCTGAAGACATACATACATAGGGTGATCTTCAATCCATACAGCAGCTTGGTGTAAAAAGAGTCTGAAAGTATCCTACAACATCCTGATTTTCATGGAGATGTACAAGCCTGCAAGGGAGCTGGGGTAGACCTGCTCCTCCCTCTGTGGTCTGGCACCTGACCATCCATGTACCAATCTGAAAAACAGTCCAGAGGCAGATGCTCAACTTACGGGGTGGGCAGGAGACTGGGTCCCTCCCTGCAGCTAGCCCCACAGGCTGAGGCATTTTGGCATAGGGCACTCATAGATTCCTGGCCAGTGTCCACCTTAGCAGCCTTACCTATCTGACTGGAATGGGAGAGGGGGTGAGAGAGGAGGAGGTTGTAGGGGTGTGCACTTTGTTTTCGTTATACTGAGTGATAACAATAACAAAATCCTTCATTTTCATTATCGTTACTGAAATAATGATAATGAAGATAAATAATAATAAAATCAATAACGACAACGATAGTAATTATTGATTCTGTTATTGCCTGGAAGGTATTCTTTGGAGGGAAATGTGGAGAGAGGAGAAGGGAGCAGATATCTCGGAGCCATGAACTCTTGAACTGGGACAGTGATGGGAGGGGAAGGACCTGATGGATGTAATTACTGGCCAATGAGCATCACAAGCAGGTCCCAGGCAGTTGAATGGCACCCTGTGATTGTGCAATGCCTCCTGCCTCCCAGAACCAATCATGCGGACTCTGGGGAGGGCACTGCAACCCTTTATGTGGCAGAGCCTGGCTGTTTGACTCTTGTCTTATGTTAGATCTTGCTGTGACAGGTTGCGTTTACATAACTCTGGTGCTTGCACCTGTGTTATATCTTACCTTTCCTTATACACTTTATTTTACTTTTTCCCTTCCCCTGTCTGTCTCCCCCTTTAGGGAGGGAGGGATGGAACGAACGAACCTATTGTTTTTTTCCTTTCCCCTTCCTGTCTTCTCCCCCTGTTCATATTTGTTGTAGACAGATTAGATACTAGGCTTTTTTATTATATATATTTTAACATTATAGGATAGGAATAAGATAGATAGAACACATAGCAGATAGAAGTTTATTAATATAGATACTTAAATAGGAATATATTGCATATAGTATAGGTTATTAAGTGTAGGTTTAGGTTAGACATACATATTCGTTATTTTTCATATTGTCATTGTGCACGTATTACTACTGCATTACAATGAGAAAGGAAGGAAGGAGTTCAACTTCTGAGAAGTCTGGGGCAGGTGTCTGCTGGCACTTCTGCCACTGGTGACAGCCCACAACGGAAATGATACCGAAAACAAAATCTTCATCACTGCTTGAAATCGATACCGATAACAACAATGATAACGAATAACAACATTTCATTAATAACAATAATGAAAATGACAGTTTTTAATAACAAAAAAACAAAAACAAAAAACAACATGTGTCCCTGGTGTACACCCCTATGAAGTTGGCTGAGCATCCACATAGTACTACTGGTGAAGCAGCTATGCTGGAAGTGCCACCCATCCCCCACTCCAGCACTGTGTGTTTGGGCATCCTACCTGCCTTCTACCTAGGCATCCTACCTACCTGGGGGCATTAGACCACCCAGCAAGGCAGCTGAAGAGAGAGCTAGCTGGATGCCTGGGAGTGTTCTCTCCTGAAATGGGCCATGTCGCTCTCAACACCCTTGCCAGATGGGTTGCTGTGGGCAGGAGGGGGCTGCCTGGGGCACTCATATGTCCTGTACTAATACCTCTGTTCTGGGGTTTCTTCCCTCTAGGCACCAGTAGTGTACGGTCTCTCCGATGGAGAGGGCACTTTCCTTTGTTGTGGGGGGCACAACCAGCAGGAGGGGAATAGCAGACAGAAAGAGGAAAGAAATTAATATGGGGGTGCTGTCCTTGAATGGGGGGTTCAGGCCTCCCACATCCTTCCTTGGTTATGCCCCTGCTAAGCCCCCCACCCATTAAAACTTCCTGGTTGTATTCCCCCCCCCCCAAAAAAAAAGCTTTATGGATCCTCCATCATGACATGGCAGGGTGGCAACGGGACTAATGCTAAGGCTGTTTGGAGGCAGGATTGCATTATCCTATTGGATGGGTGATGAGTAGGGTTGCCCCCTTTTACTCGACACTCTCATAGGCCACAATGGAAGTGTCGGGTAAAAAACAACCGAAGGCGTCAACCCTAGTGATGGGGGAGGGGAACGACAATTATTTTTTAAAGAGAAAATGCTCAAAATAGAGTTAGGGAGGCTGCTTGAAGAGTGTTTTCTTGAGTTCTGTGGGAAGAGGAAAGATAATTTGCGGATGGGCTTGGGAGATTTATTATGGCAGTTTTTGATTTTCCCTTCTGGACCACCAGCTTTTGTGGCCTGATTTGGACTCTGTTTCAGATTATATTTGACCCAAGTCTCAGCAAAGGCTAGTCCTCAGGAAAACTCCCAGTAGCATGACCACCTTGCTCAGTTCAGGCTACTGAAGGCAAAAGACCTCGATGGGCTTCTTCATTAACGTTGTCTGCTTGTATCACACCAGTGTAGGTGCCTAGGTCACAGTGCTGTTAAAAAGGGGAGTCTTGTTTGATAAGATTATATTATTTATCTTGTGAGGAAGCTACAAATTGCCCATCAGTATCCCTGGTGCACTGGTATCCAAATAACCTCGTCTTTATAATGGTTTTCTATTGTGGATGATGAAAGTCTAATATGTTTTGGGTAAAGACACCCATCTCATTTTTTTCTCATTATAACTATGATGGCTTGGTTGCCTGTCATCACAAAAAATAAAAAAAGGAAAGGACTGCCACAAAAAAGATGGCAAGGAACTGTTCTCCATTCGCACACAGAGTACGACTAGAAACAATGGACTCGAACTATAAGAAGGTAGATTTTGGTTAAATAGCTGGAAAAACTTCCTAAAAGTAAGAGCTGTTTGGCAATGGGACAAGTTCTCTAGGGAGGTTGTAGGCTGGATGTTGTCAAACACAGCTCGATAATGCTTTGTCAGAAATGCTGTAGCTGTGTACTTCCTGCATCCAACAGCGGGCTGGACTAGATGGCCTTTGAGAACCATAGAGTGAAAATGAGAACACAAGGCTTCAGTGGTTGTAATTAGGGTCGCTTACCTACCTTCGGTCTTTGCATGAGATTCAATCTCACACAAAAACAGCATGGCTGCATGTCGATGTTCATTTTTTCCCATGGTTTGGATCTGTTATTTTTTTAAAAACGGATCCATGTTCATGTTACCCCTGTGTGGAACACTAGGACGTTCCCTGATGGGGGTGGGGGACCCATGCACTAGTCCCTCCATCAGGAAACCCTCCTTAGGGAGGCGCACCCAGGAAAAGCCCCTTTGCCAAGCACTGCAAGTGACGGGCAGTGAGAGAAGGGAAGGAGGATCCATGGCTCTAACCGCTCAGTAAAGGGACTTTGCCGGGGCATCTCTTCCCTAGGGGGTTCCCTGGTGAGGGACCTGCACACCAGTCCTCCCACCAGGGAACCTCCTAGGGAAGCGGTGCCCCAGCAAAGCCCCGTTACTGAGCACTGTTAGAGCCATGGATCCTCCTTCCCTTCTCTCCTCACAAAAGGGGGACACACCCATCAAAATTTCACAGTTAATTTTATGAGCATTAAATTTGCATGCACACATTCAAATTTAACTTTAATTTCAATTCACGTAAGTGACAGGACTGGATTTTCTGGCCCCATCATCTGTGATGAAACTACCATTAATTTCACTGATGCTTGAGGAAGAGGGCATTCCCAAGTTACACAGACTTACGTTAGATAAAAAATTAAAAAGGAATGTGAGATTTTGTAATGTGAGCAAGCAGCCTAGGAGAGAATCAGGAATGTAGCTACTGTATGTGTGGTGGTGAAGTTACACCAGTGTCCATGAGACTTGGGGCTCACGCGCACCACCCACACATGATTTATTTGATTTATTTAGGTTTTTATCCTGCTCTATCCCTGAAGGCTCAGGGCAACTAACAGCAGGAAAAAAAAAACACACACGTAAAATACAAAAGACACAACCATAAAAAATACATAAAATACCCATCAGCCCTCCCGCCCAAATTCTAACCTTGCCTGTTCAATGCCTGGCCAAATAAATAGGTTTTACACTCCCTCCATAGGATGCTCAGACTAGGACTTAGGTGATCCTCCAAGGGAAGGGAGTTCCAAAGCTGTGGATCAGCCACCAAGGCAAGAATGCCTCTCTGCGTGCCTGGGTTGAAGAGACCTGGGCCAGTAATGGAATTTGCAGAATAGTGCTCTCAGCCAATCTCAGAGGCCCCTAAGCTGAGGGACGTAAGTGGGGAGATGGTCCTTCTTTAGGCCACTTTTAGATGAGCAGGCTGATCTAACACACTGAAAACTGTACTTTGGGGAAAGTCGTGCGGGGGTGGGTGGGGAGTAGACACACTTGAAGTTTCCAACCGTCATTGGAATCGCAGCTTGTGCTTTATTTTTAAAACCACATTTGAAAGAATGCAGTTTTAAAAATAATGTGCGAGCCACGATTCCAGTGATGCCCAGAGACTTCCAGTGCATCTAAACGCCCCCCACATGACTTTTCTCAAAGCACATTTTTCAATGTGCTAGTTCGGCCTGCTCATCTAAAAGCAGCCTTAGATATGTAGGGTCCAGGCAATTTATAGGTAAAAACCAACACCTTGAATTGTGACCAGAATGGTATTGGCAGCTAGTGCAGTCTCTGGAGCACTGGCATAATGTGTTCCCGGTGACTCACCCCCAGTCACCGGGAACACTCTGGCCATTTTTAGACGAGCGCGGCGGTGCCCGCGCTTGTTTTCAAAAAAGCCGGCAGCCCGTTCCACACGTGACGCTGCCGCCGAATACGCGCATGTGCGGGTGATGCGCTTCCATTTCCGGCCGCGTCTAACCAGCCTCGATCGCCGACCCGGTCAGTTCGCGCCCAGAAATGGATGCGCATCGGCCGCGCATGCGCGTATTCGGCGGCAGCGTCACGTGTGGAATGGGCTGCCAGCTTTTTTAAGAAACAAGTGCGGGCACCGCCGCTCTCGTCTAAAAACGGCCATAGTGATATATTATAGACCTATAGACATATCTATAGAGAGAGAGAGACACATAGAGAGATTAGATTAGGATAGATAGATCGATCAGATTTGAATAGTTATATATATAATAGATAGTTTTCCTTTTCTCTTCCAGTGTATCCCTTAGATTTAGATAGATATTAGTTGTGCACGGGAATTGATACCAATACAAAAAAATAAAATCTTTGTTTGAAACGGTACCGATACCAATAACGGTACTGATACCAGTACTGATACCAATAACAACAATAACGAAAACAACATTATCATTAATAATAACAAAAATAACATTTTTAAATAACAAAAACGAAAAACAAAAATGACACGGGGGCCTGGTGCACACCCCTATTATCCGTCCAGATATGAGAGGTGCCTACATGTGTGGAGGGTCACCTGGTGATTGCTGTCAGTGCTCAACATCTGTTCTTTCTTTGAAAAATATTGAATGTTCTCCTCCAAAAGTAGCAGGAACATAAAGCATGCCCAGAATATACCGGAATCCAGATATGAAAGATGTGAAATATTATACTCACGTTGCTCCTCTCAGTCAGCCACAACTAAACCTAACATGGGTATACAAAGAGCAGGTTACGTAGAGGTTTTTCTGTCTCATTAGAGATTCTGACTATCTCTGGTTGCACCTAGTAATAAGGTGTTTTCAAACATAATACTGGCCTGGTTCAGACAGCTCTGGACTGCCTGATCCAGTGCCAAACCCACACATCTGTTCTGGGCTCACAAGATGTAGGCCTGGTTCAGACCCCAGAGGGGTAGATGGCTGGGCCGGAAACATGGGCCAGGCATGAACCCGACCCATGGTCCAGACCTAGGAGCCACACAGGTGAGCCAGAATGGGCCAAACCAGGTGGTTGCATCTGTTTTCGCTCCCACCCAAACTGACTTGGGGGATTGCCAGGGCAACCATCCATGACTGCCTATCATGGCAGGGAGGCTGGGTGCTGGCCAGCCGTACATTTCTCCCTGCCTCCCTTCCCAACCCGTCCGGGGTGCAGAACATGTGTTCTGTTCCTTGAGCTGACCTGACTTGAGGGTTGGGGAGGGGGGGGGTTGCCCTGAGCTCCTCCTCTCTGGGAAGTGCAGACGCCACTGTAGCTGCACATTTGTTAATACCCATAGTCAGAATCATGCCTATGGGCAGACAACTTCATAGGGATTCAGGGAGTAGTTGGATTAAGCAGCAGACAAGCTGCTAAAATGGGGTCAAACATTTTCATTGAAATTTGATTTCGATTAAAATTGTTTTTTACGTTGTTGAAGTGGTTCTTGGAAAATAGAAATACTGAGAGATTTTTTTTTTAAATTGTCCTATCTTGAAAGGAGAAGTGTTGAAACTGGGCATTTTGGCATTGATTCAGGATATGAAGTAATACCATAGGGACACCAAGAAAGGGTATGGGGGAAAAGATGGGCTTTGGCATGTCAAAATTGTTGTTGTTATTATTGTTGTTGTTGTTATTGTTACCAATAACAATAACAAACATTTATATAGCACCAGCAGTTTACCTGGCACTTTACAAAGTAACAAAATTGACCTGGTCCCTGCCCCTAGGGCTTACAATCTGAGAGACGGGAGCTGGGGAAAGACATAGGAAGGTGAACAGAGGGAGAAACAAGGGGTCTAACATTTATGAAGATGTGAGGTCTCAGGTGCATGTACTTGGCTTGGTTACGTTGAGAACAACAGCAGGCAGGTCCATGTGGCAAGGATAAGGGTACACAGACCATAGGTATAGGATATAGTGGGTCAGCAGGATAAAGAGTCAGAGACAGCAGAGCAAAAGAGGTGAGTTTTAAGGAGAGATTTGAAGGTATGAAAGGAGGGGGCAAGGCCGATGTGGACAGGGAAGGAGTTCCAGGCATGGGGGGCAGCAAGGGAGAAGGGACAAAGATGGTTAGGGGAGCAGAGAAGGCGTGGAGGGTGAGAGAAGGGCAGAGGAGGAGCTAAGTGCATAGACTGGAGTATGGAGGGAGATAAGTGCAGAGAGGTAGGGGGGAGCAAGCCCGTGAAGAGCTTTATAGGTAAAGACTAGGGCCGCTTTTAGACGATCGCGGCGGTGCCAGCGCTTGTTTTTCAAAACTACCGGGAGGCAGGTTTACACGTGACATCGCCACCGATTATGTGCATGTGTGGGCGCCGCACATCCATTTCTGGCCACGAGCTGACCAGGTCGCCAATCAAGGGTGGACATACGCGGCCGGGAATGGACGCGCATCGCCCGCACATGCCAGTGAAGCGAAGAAAGGAGGGGCTGCACATGGTCAAAGCGATGGGCGAGGTGGATGACCCTGGCAGCAGAGTTTTGGATGGAGATAAGGGGAGAAATGTGAGACCTGGGAAGGCCAGAGAGAAGGAGGTTACAGTAATCAAGGCGAGAGATGACCAGAGCATGAAAAAGAGTTTTGGCAGATGAGAGAGAGAGAAAAGGGTGAATTTTAGCAATGTTATGGAGGGAGAAGGGGCAGGATTTAGCAACAGAGTCAATGTAGGGTTTAAAAGAAAGGGGTGAGTCAAAGATGAAGCCTAGGCTACGGGCTTGGGGTACAGGCAGGATGGTGATCCCATCAATAATTAATTATTGACAGCGAGGAGGGAGAGGAAGGATGAGGGGGGAAGACCAGGAGTTCAGTTTTAGCCATGTTGAGTTTGAGTTGACGTTGAGACATCCAGGTAGAGATGTCAGAGAGACAGTTGATGAGACAAGCTTGAACAGAGGGAGAGAGAGAGTGAGTAGAGAGATCGAGTTGAGTGTTATCAGCATAGAGGTGGTATTGGGAGCCATGGGAGGCAATGAGTTTGCCTAAGGATGAGGTATAGATCGAGAAGAGGAGAGGGCCAAGAACAGAGCCTTGAGGAACACCAACTGAGAGGGGGAAGGAGGAGGAGGCGGAGTTGGAGAGAGACACATTAAAGGAGCGGTCAGAGAGGTAGGAGGAGAACCAGTTATGGACAGAGCCACAAAAGCCAAGGGAGTGAAGGGAATCCAGCAAGAGTGAGTGGTCAACAGTATCGAAGGCAGCAGAGAGATCAAGGAGGACAAGAATGGAATAGAGACGTTTAGATTTAGCCACCAGAAGATCGTTGGTGATCTTAGCGAGAGCAGTTTCAGTAGAATGAAGGGGGCGGAAGCCAGATTGGAGGGGGTCAAGGGAGGAGTTGGAGGATAGGAAGTCAAGGCAGCGGGAGTAGACAACACGTTCAAGCAGCTTGGAAGCAAAAGGAAGGAGTGAGACAGGACGATAGCTAGAAGGGTCAGAGGGGTCAAGAGTGGACTTTTTGAGAATAGGAGAGACTGTGGCATGTTTGAAGGCAGAAGGGAAAGAGCCAGTAGAGAGGGAGAGGTTGATGATGTGCAGGAAGGAAGGGGCGACAGTGGGAGTAATGGAGGTGAGGAGGCGGGAAGGAATGGGATCAAGGGGGCAAGTGGAAGGGTTGGAGGAGGAGAGCAGAGAGGAGATTTCCTTAAGGGAGGCAGGGGAGAAGGAGGACATGAGAGAAGGAGGGGGAGGAGGGAGAGGGGTGGGAGTGGGAAGAGAGGAGTGGGAAGCAATGTCGAGGCGGATCTTGTCTATCTTGGAGGTGAAGAAGGAGGCAAGATCCTGAGCAGAAAGGGAAGAAGGAGGGGGAGGACAGGGAGGCTTGAGGAGGGAGTCAAAGGTAGAGAACAGGCGGCGAGGGTCCCGAGAACAGGACTCAATGCGGGAGGCATAGTAGTGTTGTCTAGCAAGGGAGATAGCAGAAGTAAGGGTGGAGAGACAGAATTTGAAGTGAAGGAAGTCAGCGTGAGAATGGGATTTGCGCCAGAGTCGTTCAGCAGCACGAGTGCAAGAACGGAGGTGGCGGATACTAGGGGTGAGCCAAGGACGGGGGTTGTGGGAGAAGGCAGGGCGGGAAGAGAGAGGGGCATGGGAGTCAAGTGTGGAGGAGAGAGAGGCGTTGAGAGCAGAGACAGCGGAGTCAGGGGAGGAGGAAGAGAAGACTGTAGGAAGAAGGGGAGAGAGAGAGGAGGCAAAGTCCAGGGGATCAATAGCTTGAAGGTCACGGAAGGGGCGTAGAGAAGGGGAAGAGGAGGGGGGACAGTGGGAAATGTTGAAAGAGGCAAGGAAGTGGTCTGATATAGGATGAGGATCGAAGGAGAGATCAGCGACAGAGCAGTTTCTAGAGAGGACAAGATCAAGAGAATGGCCATTAGTATGGGTGGGGGAGTTGGTCCAAAGGTGGAGGTTGAAGGAGGAGGCTAGGGAGAGGAAGCGAGAGACTGAGGGCTGAGATGGGTCATCAACATGAATGTTGAAGTCACCAAGGATGAGAGTGGGGATATCAACAGAGAGGAAGAAAGTGAGCCAGGACTCAAAGTCAGAAAGAAAGGAAGAGAGAGGACCAGGGGGATGGTAGATGACAACGACACGTAGATGGAGGGGGGAGTAGAGGCGCACGGAGTGAGCCTCGAAGGAAGGAAAGGAGAGAGAGGAGGGAGGAGAAATTGGTTGGAATTGACAGGATTTAGCAAGAAGGAGGCCCACCTCACCACCCCCTCCTTCAGGGTGGGGCTGATGAGAGAAGGAGAGACCCCCAAAGGAGAGGGTAGCAGTAGTGACAGAGTCAGAGAGGGTCATTCAAGTTTCAGTAAGGGCAAGGAGCTGGAGGGAACGAGAGAGGAAAAGATCATGGATATAGGGAGCTTTACTGATAGATGAGCTACAATTCCAAAGGGAGCAGGAAAATGGGAGTTGATGAGGGGGGAGGCAAGGAATAGGGATAAGATTGGGAGAAGGGGAGCGTCGAGGTAGGCTAGAGACAGGAGGAGTGGAAGGGGAGCAAGGTGGGAAGGTAGCCAAGGGAGAAAAGGATGTATGGGGCCTCCAGGTTAAAGAGTGGTGATTGGTTGGGAGGAGTAAGAAGCAAGGAGGAGAATAGTAGAGGGGAAAGGAGATGAACAGGAAGGGGAAAAGGGGAGGAGGGAAAGAAAAGGTGAGAAAATAGAGCAGGCATGTTAGTGAGTAAGATAGGAGGAAAACAATGCAGAAGAAATACAGTAGAAAAGAAAGGGAGAAAAGAAGAAAAAAATGGAGAAAAGTACCTGTACAGCACGCTGGTCGGTGGAGCTTGGGGTGGCAGAAAGGCCAAGCCCCAGGAGAGTCACGGTGTCCTCAAGCGATGACAGTCGAGGTAGCTGGGAGAATATGCAGATGAGCTGCAATCTCACCAGTTCTCACCATTTAAAAGAAACTTTTAAATGTGTAGACACAGAACAAAATGCCTTTGAAAGGACTAACCCGAACCTAAACCCTTTGAGAAGATGACTTGAAATCAGTTTTGTTTAGTGCTGACATTTTAGGAAGATTTTCCTGTTTTACTCTCTTGATAATTTAATCCCCAAACTATTCAAGAACTTTCTATTTGTGAAAACTGTGACATTTTTTCAGTTCAGTTTAATTTAAAATAAAATCAATTTGGAAATTTCAGGATTTTTTATTTCTTTTATTATTCATTTTTTGATCAGCTCTATCTTGCAGAGGGGACCAAGGAGCAGGAATGAATTATGGTTTCTTGTCATTGACTTCATTGCTGAGACTCACCCAGTTAGGTTTTCTTTGGACTAACCCAACATAGTTTCTTACTACCATGACAATGTCTTTTGGTCAGCATTGCAATTAATCCATGCTGTCTAAAATTAGTTTTGCGATTTGTTTTCTTTCTTTGCTACAGACCCTGAATTTTATCATTCCCAAGCAACAATTCTATTCTCTGGTTTTGCCTCTTACGGTGACAGTAGTTATTCCCTCGTCCCTATTAAAATGACATGGAAAGAAGCAAGAAAAAATTGCCAGTCAGAAGTCTCAGAACTTGCCAGCATTTTAGATCCTTACGCCAATTCATTCCTGTGGCTACAAGTGCTAGACTATGGGAAGCCAGTGTGGATTGGTCTCAACAGCAATGTGGTAAGAACACCAAACACATGTCAAAATGTTGCTGCTGCTTTCATGTCCAAGTGTTTCCTTATTCCAGAATTGGCTCCATCTATTCTCAAGGGCTCTATCAGCTCAGCTGCACTATGAGTAGTCTGACAGGGAAGTATCAGGAGTGTGGAAGAGCTGCTGTCTGCTTGTGCTCCCGTTAGACTGTTTTTGAAGCAAACAAAACAGCAGCAGGTGGGAATTGGGATCCGTAGATGTGAGGCTACAGGAATGATGGGGAAGGGGTGTGCCAGATTGGAACTGTGAATGGAACTGTGCGGCGACTTGCTTGTGAGGAAACTAGTAATGGTCGAGAGCAGAGGTTGGGAAAGATAGAAATTGTGGTTTTGAGATGCATTTTAAAGGAGGTACATGGTCTCATTGTTGGCTGGCTTTTTCCAATACCAGCTGAGTGAGGACAAATTTAAATTGGAGTGTAACTTAGAAGGTGTATTACTCTGTATATGTCCTTCTTCTTTTTGTCCTCTGAAACATCTGCGCTGGTCACATTGGAGAAAAATACTGGTACAGTTGGACCATTCATCCAAAGTATGGCTGTTCTTATCGGCTGCTCTGTGCAATGGTCTGAATTCAGTCTATACCTTCAACCATGTAGAGAACTACCAAAAACTGTCTTTTAACACATACCATACATGTTGAAAATATGTTTTTTGTATAGTGTGAAATTAATATACGCATGAAACTATTGCTACCGTACTGGCCAAAATGTCAACCTTGAAACACTGGTGACCACAGAATGTGTGTGCTTGGGTTCACGAAGTCTCTTGGGAGGGGTGTGGGATGCTCATCAATTCCTCTAATGCCTGATGCATTTACCATCATGTGTCTAGTTCTGTTAGCAGTGGGAGAGGACATGGTAGAGAGAATTAGGAGAGAAAATAATTTGAGAGGGGGGAGGAGGGAACAGGTGAGAAAGATAAGTGGGAAAACTGCAGAAAAAGAGTTAGATGGTATCCCCTATTTCATATCATTGGTGGGATACAGTTTCATGTTAATACCATTCTTAAATAAACCCCAATGACTCCTGCAAGGCTCTGTGAATATTACCCTCATTTACATTTGCTTTTAGTCTGCTAACAAATACAAATGGATTGATGGCTGGGAAATGGAATATACCAGATGGGGTCGTGGGGAGCCAACAGAGAAAACAACCTGTGTCTATTTAGACCTTGATGGGGACTGGAAGACAGGGGCTTGCAACCAAAGCTACTACTCTGTCTGTAAACGATCTGATGGTAAGCAACCTGATTTCACAATTTCAGTTAGGAAAGAGTATGTTTAGGAGTAAGAGCTTCCACTTGATTAGTACGATACCTGTTAATAAAGGACCTATAGCTGAGAAAGTAAGAACATTCTGCTGTAAAGCTCAAGTTTTTCAAACTAATGAATATTTTTAAATTGCCAGTGGATGCTCGTACTGTATGATGTCTGTCAGCTAGTACAGTGATCTATGCACCCGTCCTTGCAAGCCTTTCATATCTAAATACACTCTTAAACTGAAAGGGAATTTTAGGTGCTGAAGAAATTCAGAGGCAGGCACTGTCTACACACACAAAAATCTACCCCCTCAAAGATGCTAAAGAACCATCTCATTCTGATGTAATTCCATACCCAGCCGTTAGGAAGTATATTTGCAGTTGTGGCTTCCTCCACAATTGGACTTGTAGCTAGTATGAGTTGTAGGTTCAGAATCAGGAATTGAGGAGCCTTTTAAAAAAAAAAATTAGCACCATAAAATGTTGTGCTAAGCAATGATCTTAACTGGAAACTTTTGGCTGCACCGTATCGTTTAGTGTGACTTCAAGTAATTTTTCTTTATGCATGCTAGCTCTTTTGTTCAGCTTATCTGCATTCTGCTTCCAATATTTATTCGTAATCTAGTGAGAGCATGGTTGTGGTGTTAGTTCCAAAGATAAGAGAAAGTAGTATCTTTTGTTGGACCAACTTCTTTCACCAAAAGAAGCTAGTCCAGTAAGAGGTATCATCTGAGCGACTTTTTCTCCACCGCTACCATTAAATGAAATGCACAAGAAATCAGACCGCAATGGGAATTGCATGCATGAACAAAAGGCAATTCTGTTGCATGGTCCAGTGTGACAAAATGTTGTTGTTATGCAACAACAGTAAATAAATTGCCAGCACAAGAATTTCCTACATGGTGGCATACCAGGGTTTGCAGATGTGTAGGGTTTAGTGATTTAAATACAGGTCTGCCTCCAGCACAAGTGCTCTGAAAACTGAACTGTAATTATTTTCTTTCATTATTCAAGTTTTGGTTCCCTGTAACTCACCTGAAATCACCTAAAGAATCAGACCTAGATTGACTGGTTTCCCTGGACCATGAAAATGAAGTTCTGCTGGTGCTTGATAACATTCTCATGCTGGAGTGGCTAACTGTTGTGCTGTATGGGTGTGCTTTCAGATATTTGGGGAAACCATGTTTTTCAATAGTTTTTAATTTCAAACCTTGTGGTTTCCTAATAGTTATACCCCCAACTGACCATCCACTAGCCGCTGGAAGATGTTCTACATCAGAGAATGACCAAGATTGGATTCCTTTCCGTGGTCATTGCTATCATCTTTCTTCAGACAGGAAATCCTGGAGTAGTGCTGCCATGAAGTGTCAAAGACTAGGTAGGTGTCATAATTTTTTAGGAAATAATAGGGACAGTAGATGCCACCAAATCTATGGCCTGCTTAGATCCCCCCTCCTATTGTTGGTGGGTTGATCATATTTCCTACGCAAAAAACTATTACAGTATTTACTGTGGAGACTGTCACTGTGAAACTCTTTTCTGTGAGAGAAGAAATCTTAAAGGGGCATCTCCTTCTCTGCTTTCAAGATGAAAGGTTGGGAATTTTTCAGTAAAAGCCATAGTGAGATGCAGTATAGCCTACTTCAAAGTGCTTTACAATCCATATCTAATTCACCCTCACAACCACCCTGTAAGGTAAGTCATGATTATTCTCATTTTACAGATGGGAAACTGAGTCTGAGGGTCTGAATGACTTGCTCAAATCCACTTAGTGCGTTCATGGCTAAAACAGGATTTGAACCCTTGTCTCCCAGGTCTGGGTGCATCAACTACACAAGTATTTATTTATTATATTTATTTATTTTATAAATGTTTACCCCGCCCCTCCTGCAACGCAGCTCGGGGCGGCTAACAAATCTCATATAAAACAATATTTAAAATATTTAAAACATCATAAAAATCTCAACAATTAAAACAGGGAAAGACAAGATTATAACAAAAAATAAGGAAGGGTAGGGGGATAAAAACCCACTAACCCACCCTCCCCAAAGGCCTGGGCGAACAGCCAGGTTTTACAAACTCGCCGGAATGTTAAGAGGCTTGGGGCCAGGTGAGCTTCCTCCGGGAGGGAATTCCAAAGATGCGGCCTGGCCACCGAGAATGCCCTTTCCATTGTGGCCCCCGCTTAACATGGGGGACCTCCAAGAAGGCACCCCCAGCAGACCGAAGGAGCCACTCTGGGGCGTGGAGGGCGTGGTGATCCCTGAGGTACGAGGGGCCGAGACCATGAAGGGCCTTATAGATTCATATTAATACCTTGAACCTGGCTTGGCACGCTATTGTCAACCAGTGCAGAGCCCAGAACGCAGATGTTATGTGGTCCCGGCGACCCGTCCCCGAAAGGAGGCAGGCCACCGCATTCTGCACTAGCTGCAGCCTCTGAACCAGGAACAAGGGCAGCCCCACGTAGAGCGCGTTGCAGTAGTCCAGCCTCAAGGTGGCGAAGCCATGGATGAGGGAAGCCAGGTCTGAGCCAGAGACGTACGGATGCAACCTCTGCACCAGATACAACTGGCAGAAGGCAGCCTTCGCCACCCCCTCTACCTGCTGCTCCAGGCAGAGATCCGCGTCCAGCACCACCCCCAAACTCCGGACCTGTTGAGATACAGGAGGACGAACCCCCCCCAATCAGGGGGGCCAACACTTCCCTCGCTCTCCCCACCACCATCACCTCCATCTTATCAGGGTTGAGCTTCTGTCCTACAACCTGATCCGCATGGTGGAGAATCATCCACTTCGGGAATTAATGAAGTCAATAATGGTGAAGAATGCAGGAGTGTTTGCCTGGCACAACCTCAATTGTGGCTCCGTCAGTAGTCCTACACCGAAGGCCTGATCCGTGTGCTCTTCATCAGTATCTGCTCCCTGAACAATCACAACCATGCATGAAGATGATGATTAATTGCAGGATTAGCCATGGATGAAAAATTCAGTAGATTTGACATGCATGAAATTAATGCATTCATTATTTAATGAAACTCCATCTAAATCAATTAATTAATTATTATAACAAGAACCATAGAGAACAGTTCATAGGTAAAGAAATCATCTGCTCTGCCTATGGGGATTATGTGCTGTGTACGGGGTCCCAAGTACTGCTGGACATCAAATTGGGCAGGGTTCCGACATTGATCCAGGATTAGAAATTGACAAGTTGGTACTGTCCGCGTTGTTTCTCAGACCTCAATGGGATCCAAGGTTAGTGTACCCAAAATTGCATGAAGCTATGTTTAGAAGAAATTAGAACTCTGGAATCTGTCACCCCACACCCAAATGTCCACAGATGCTATTAATTAGGGGTGTGCACCAGGCCCCCATGTCGTTTTTGTTTTCGTTATTCAAAAATGTCATTTTTATCATTATTAACAACAATGTCATTTTTGTTGTCATTATTGTTTTTGGTTATCTTTTTTGGTGTCATTTTTATATCATTTTCATTATCAGTATTGGTATAGATATTGGTATTGATATCAGTATCGGTATTCATTATCATTATTGCTATCAGTACCATTTCAAACAAAGATTTTATTTTTGGTATCGGTATCATTATTGATTCTCGTGCACAACTAATATTTAAACGTATTAAAAATATTAACAATCTAAGGGAGATGGGAAGTGAAAAGGAAAACTATCTATTTAATCAATTATATAACTATTCTAATCTAATCTATATGTCTATAATATATTATATATATATTATATATTATATAGAGACATATATATATTACATGTCTATAATATATATATATACAGACACACATAACTTATCTATATATATATCTATATATATGTACAGGGGGAGAAGGGCAGGGAAAGGGAGAAGGTAAAACGTAGGGTATGAGGAAGGAAAGGCATTGGTGGTTAAATTAATTAATTAATTAAATTAAGTAAGTAAGTAAAATAAATAATACAATGAGGGCTAGGGAGAATTTTTATGTGCAAGCACATAAACACAACCTGACAAGCAGAGCTCTCACAGAACGGAGAGAAAAAACCTGGCACTCCCATTATAAAGGGTTGCAGTGGCCTCTCCCAGAGCCCCCCTGATTGGTTGTGGGAGGCATCAGGCATTAAGCAATCACAGAGTGCCATGAGACTACTGGGGCTTGTTTGCACTGCTCATTGGCCAGTGATACATCCATCAGATGCTGCTGAGCTGCTGACCCCTCCCAACACAGGCACAGTTCAAGAGTTCAACCCTGTTAATATTAATTTATTTATTATTTATTTATTTTAAGAATTTTATACCCTGCCCCTCCTGTCACAGGCAGCCCGGGGCAGCTAGCAACAACAATAAAAAACATAATATATTAAAACAGAATTAAAACATCATCATAGTGTCACAAATAGAAAAAGAGGAGTAAAACCCACCGCACCATCACCAATCCCCCCACCCATCCTTACCCCTCTCCCTCGCCAAATGCCTGATGGAACAGCCAGGTTTTACACTGCCTGCAAAAGGCTGGGAGGTCCGGGGCAAGACGGACCTCCCAGACTCTGAGACGTCTGCTCCCTCCTTCCATCTCCACATTTTCCCTCCAAAACCGAACTGCCACAGCACTAATAATGACAATGAAAACAACATTGTCTTTTTCATTTATTGTCATCATTTTTGGTATCGTTTTTGGTATTGTAATCATTATCGATATCGTTATCAGTATTCTTGGTTGTCATTTTTGGTATTCTCAGTTGTCATTTCCATTATTGTTGTCGTTATTCCTGGTTGTCGTTTTCATTATTGCAAAAACAAAAACGACAATTTTTGTTATCATCATTGTAATAATAAAAACAATATGAACACCCCTCGATCCTGTTCTACGGCAGCTGATTTTGTTATATCATTCACTGCCTCGCTACCTAGATCTGATTCTGATGAGGAGGTGTTTTCTCGACTAGCTTCAGTGCAGTCTTGGGCACCTACAGGGAAAAAGCTATCAAGTCCATGAAGAGGTAACTACACTCTGGTGATCTATATGAGATGACACAATCATGAATAGCACCCAATGTGTCCTGTTGTTTCATTGGAGGTCAGGAACACCTCTGTTGGTGCCTCTCTCTGTTATCCCCTTAAGATTTGTGGACAGTTAAATGTCATCACCACCCGCAAACTCCATTTGAAAAAATGGAACCGGTTGGAAGAGAGAGCAGTATACACTGAGGATGGTTGGTATTGTGTGGTGACTAATAGAAAGGATCTACTCTATGGGAACAGGAGGTGCCTGATACCCAGACCCAGACCAAATTTTTGTTCTCAGCCAACACTAGTAGGACAGTTGATCTCTCACATATATGGGACCCAGGCCAGTTAGGACTTTGGTAAAAAAAACTAGCACCCTGAATTGTGCCCGGAACTATAGTTAGCTAGTGCAGACTTCGGATAGGGCTGCACTGAATAGGCCATCCAAGTACTCAGATCAAGTTCTGAAGTTCCAAGTATTAGGACCGGGTCCTCAGTCAGAACTCGGAACTTTTTTCCAAGGACCCGGAATTTGGAATTCTGGACCTCTGCAACTGTGTGCAGAAAGCAAAAAAAAAAAAGCCAACAGTACCCACAGCGTGGCCCACCATCAGCAGTGCACCCACTTTAGAATCATTATGCCAGCCCAGCATAATGGCATATGCTCCCCCCAAATAAGTCTCCATTGTGTCTGCCCATCTATGCAAGGCAAGCCCCCTCCCCACGCATCATATTAGAAAGTGTATCTCCCCTGTGCCCAATCTCAGTGGTCAGTCACATCCATTCTTAGCAAAGTTGAACCCACAGCCAAAGTACAGTCACAGTGCCCACAAAAACCACAGAAAAAGTGATCCCTCTTTGGCCTCTAAGGTGCCAACTTTGCAAGCAGCAGCAGCACCCACTTTAAAGTATATTAGGCAGGCACTGGCAACCCCAGCATTGTCCCTATTATAGACAGCCCAGGCTAGGGGAAGTGGAACAAGGCAGATCCCTCTAGCCCCCATGGTGCCAAGCAGTGCAAGCAGCAGGCAGCAGTGGCACCCACTTATTTTTTTTAAGAAGTCATGGCATTAGTGTGGCACTGGCAAGCCCCCCTTCCCCCACAGTATTGCCCCTAGTATGGACAGCCCAAGCTAGGGGGAAGTGGAGCAGAGATTCCTCTGCCCTCCATGGTGCCAAGCAGCAGGCAGCAGTGTGGCATGGTACCCACTGGCATGGTGGAAGTAACCCCCAGAATTGCCCCTATGGACAGGACAGGCACCCCTCTCCCCCAAGCAGAAGTACTACAGCAGTGTAGCACACAGCCAAATTCACCAGAGAGAATGGGAAATGGCCCTACAGTCACTTCTATTTTGTCCCTGCTAGCCAATCAAAACCTGTCCTGTGGCTTGTCCATCACTCACCTGTCCCCTCCCATACAACCCTCCCTAATAAATAAATATTGCACTAAGTTTCATTTTATGGCTCAGTGAAGCTAGGGTCAACCACCTGGGTCACTCAGCCACGTGTGCAATGGCGCCAGCACTCAATTGAGTTTTCCATAGTTTTCTGAGGACCAATCTTGGTACCCAGAACATCAGAACTTGGAAATTTGGAAGTGGGGAATGGAATCCCTGGTGAATTCTGAAGTTTTCTGGGGACTGAGATTCAGCACTAACTTCAGAGCACAGGTGTAATGTGCTCCCAGCAACTTGTACCTGAAAGGAGTCAAGCCGCTGGATTCTGCACCAGCTGCAGCCTCCGAACAGTCATAAAGGGCATCCCCACATAGAGCGTGTTGCAGTAATCTAGTCTCGAGGTGATGAAAGCATTCATGACAGATCCGAGTCAGAAAGAAAAGGGTGCAGCCTTCTCACTAGATGGAGTTGGTGAAAATTGCTCTTGGCCAGCGCTGCAACCTGACAATCCAGGCACAGCGAAGGGTCCAGAAGCACTCCAAGGCCGACAGCTTTGTTTCAAGGTTCATGCTCTTTCCTATGGATCTCGTTTAGCCCAACCTATTTGAATGTCATGATTGACACTCCTGATTCTCTTTTTGCAGAAATTAATTATAGTCCCTGGAATCTTCTCCCATAGTGACCCGGACAAAGGGGTGGGGGGTGGAGTATATGTAGGCTGCTTATAAGGCAAACTGCTAAGCATAATAGCTGCTTGTTTAAAAATAGGAGATTTCGCCCTCCTACTTTCTAACTTGTCTTCCCGGGGGGGGGGGCAAGGGGGGGAGGAGGGATTAGTCTAATTACTATCTTAAAAAAAGTGGAGATCCAAATGACTCTTAAAAGGTGTATTGATGCAAGAAGGAACAAATGTTACGCCTAAATTAAGTAATTGCAGCTCTTGAGGGGAGAGATGTCTAGATCGTATATTCACAACTAAGTTACCCTCTCTTTGTCATAAGTTCTTGTTCTGATGTGATGAGACACATTGTGCTTCTGCATTCTGGCTCAAGAGAAATTGACAAATTGTTTATTCTTGGCTCTTCTAAAAAAACCCACATCTATCATGAAATAAAGAATCCTCTGAGAGTTCATTGGCTGAAGTGCTGCTTTAGTAGAATCACTGTCCAAATTGCAACTAACATTCTCTTCCTCTTACAGAATTTCTTAGTCTGCCGGTTAGTGAGCCACAGATATACTCTATTTTTTATCATAATCTGATCTGTCCCTTTTGAAATTTCTTAATATTAACCTACTTCATTTCAGACTATTGGGATTTGAATTCCTGTTCAAACTTGTCCCACTGAAATATAATAGTGCCATCTCAATTTTGGGTTAAGACTGACTTTAATGTCATTCATTTGTTTCTCCAAGTTGTTGACTTCTATTTAAATAGTGTCAGTTAACAATAAGATAATGTCAAAGGAACATTTATTTAATATGCCCATCCATTTTTTTTTCTACAAGTATCATTACTAATAACATATCCGGGATTTTATTGATTCTTAGGCCACTAGGAATTCGTTTGTATCTCCAGTAGTCAGTCCGTGAAATGGCATGTAAATCAAATCTTTGTCTCCTTCCAGCTAGCTGCCAGTAAACAGACAAACCCAATTGTGGAGAAGAACCTGAATCATTAAACAAAGAACCAGCAAACAATGTTGAGTCAGCTGTTTCGTCAGCATAACTAAAAGTGTCCGATAACTCCATAATAGAACCCCAGGGTGGCAAACCCTCCAAATACCAATCTAACAAGAAAAGGGGATGAAGGTATCTGCCGCAAATAGCCCATATCGCAGAACAAGACAAAAGAATACACAGGATGCCATAAAATTACAAAAAGTATAATAATATACACCAAACAGATAAAATATAATATGATATAAATCGACTTATGAATTCTCAAACCATAAATTCAAAGTTGGTGTGTATGGAGAAAATCAAGATAATCAGTACAGTCCAAAAAATAACACTGAAAATATATCCAATCAATTCAATCTAGAAAATATTTTCAACTATGTCCCACATGTTTTGATCAGTGATGTTCTTCAGGAACAATTAAAGAAAAACTAATCTGGAATCCGATCAGTAATCCTCTTCAAGGATGTTATCCAAGGACAGATAAAGGAAGACAAATCTGAAATAAGATCCAAAACATTTGTTTTGAAAACATATATCTGTACACGCATACTAAAATGAAATGAGGAAACATATAAAACGAATTATTCAAAGAAAGAAGAAAAAGTCTCAAAACTTCTTCTAAAGGTCTGTAGTTAATTCATACAACGTATGAATATACAAACAGTATCCAAAATAAAATACATCCTGAAAACTATGGTCCTTTTCACAAGAAACGGGCCCACGCAGATCCACTGCGTGGGCAGGAGCGGACATCACCCGTTTGACCAAGCTGGTGATTTATGGGCACACATCCATCTTCACGCATAGAGAAATTGGCATTCTGGCCAATTACTCCATGCGTGGGCTATGGGTGGAGATGGGTGGAGCGTGGGAGCAAGCATCCACCCCCACCCATCCGCCATGGCAGTCACACAGGTGGCGCCCACGCCCACTCATGCACATGCAGTGGATATGCATGGACCCAACTTGTTTGAAAAGGGCCATAGTTTTCATTATGGTTTTATGCTCTTAAATGCAAGGCTTACACAGCGGGTGGGGAAACTGTCTACTCATCTCTTCAGTGGGAAAATATACTTTAATGAATAAAACAAACCATGAAAATAATTTTCACAGGTGCAATCCTGTTTTTGTGATTTTCACATTTTAAATAAATCTATTAAAGTATTTACATATATGAGTGAAATTAATTCCCTTCCTTCGAGGCCCACTCGGTGCATCTCTACTCCCCCCTTCAC
>QEPC01008893.1:3140333-3165443 GCA_003113815.1 Sphenodon punctatus
GCGGCACTTAGCCGTGCCCCCTAGCGTGCTGCAACGCCATGACCAAGAAACCACAGGGTTGGCCCTGCCCCCCGCAGGTACGTGGCAGCTAGCCACGCCCCCAGGAACATCCCTGCACCACTCTGCGTGTCTGCAGAGTAAGACGCAGGCACAGCCTTTATAAGGAGGAAGCAAACAGAGCTGCCTCGCCGGTGAACAGAGTCTCGCCCTGTGAGACTGGCCCCCTGCGGATCCTTGGGACTGCTGTGTTAGCGACTGATCAAAGCTGAGCGTGATTGTGTGTGACTGCGTGAGTGCGGTAGTGAGAGCGTGTCGAGTATACCTGTGAGTATGTCCATTACCTTCCTTGTTGTCACATGGTGTCCTGGGGGCCCTGATTGTGTGTTTGTCCTAGCCAGTCCCTGCTGTCCTGAGTTCTGTGCACTGTGATTCTCCCACTCTATTCCTATACGCCCCTTCCTGGTCCTGGGCCCGAAGTGTGAGAATTACTTGTGTGTAGCATTCCCTGGTTAGGAAACGGCTTGGCCTGCGCCCCTATGATGATCTAGGTGGGGAGAGGTTTATCCCTCCAGACCACCACCACAAGAACCTGAGGGGTCCTTTTTCAGGCAGTGCCCTTCCCTTCCCGAAAAGGGTCTATAAGACTGAGGTTGAGTGCACGATCTAGCCTACCTTTCTCCCGCCTCTTCCTGTGGGGTTCGCACACCGTCCCCCAGAACCCCATATTGTCTCTCCCTATGTCCCCTCTCCTTGTCTTCCCCCTCCAAGTCTATTAGATTGCAAGCCGTAGGCAGGGACCGTGTCTAGCTCATTGTTCTGTAAAGTCCCAGGTACACAGCTGGCACTATACAAATGCTTATAATAATAATAATTAAAATAATTTGGTTTCTTTGAGTTTTCTTCCTTTTCCCTGACTCTACTTAAAGTCAATTAGAGTTTTGCCAGTGACTTCAGTTGGTTCAGGATTGTAACCAAAGACTTTTAAGGGAATGGCAGATTAATCTGTTCCTTTACTGGGCTCTCTGCACATAGAGAGTCACTTCAACATTTACATTTCAAGATTTCCAGTAGAATGTTGTTTAAAACAACTCACAACAATATTTCAAATATCTGCAGTGTGCTATGAAGCAGTAAAGAACTGGTGCAAAAGCAGTTTATTTAGTGTCCTAGCTGCTTAAAAAAGGAGAACTGTTCATGTTCAAGGGCCTCACTCTGCCACTGTTAGAACTTCCATTGATTTTGTGCAGCAAGTCATCAATAGGTTATGACCAATTTAAAGTTATCCTAAGACTTAAGAAATTACCTCTTTATATAGTTTCTGAGAAACAGATATTTTTATTTTCTGTACTGTGAAAATCTCTTGAATTATATTTCTGCACTAATGTTTGTGTTCTAGATGCCAATTTGGTTTCCATAAAAGATTCAGCTGAATTGGAATTTCTGATGAAACGCATGGAACCACTTACGCCTTACCCACCAGAGGTTTGGATAGGCTTTGTACAAGACGTAGATGGTAATCATTTAACTTTCAGTTTTTAATTGTGAATTAATATATTCCAGTATACAAATGGAAATCTGATGATACTGCTCATCTAAACTAAACAGGAAGATTGATTTATGTGCATTGGATATACCTATGCCCCGGTGGGATGAGTGGCTGCAGGAGCTGGCTTGTTCAATAATAAGGGACCCCTTATCAATCACCTGTTTCCACACTTTAGTGGCCCCTTCTGGTGCCTATACAATCACCATAGTAAGCCCAAGTCAAAATTAAAAGCAAACAGGAAACAAAATAGTCCTAGTAGCTCTCCTTGGTCTCTCACCTCATTCAGGCTTGCAGACCCTTTGGTTGGCCTTGAAGGTAAGCCCTGGTTGGGTTCCCAGGCTTCTGTCTCAGCAGTTTGATCAGTCCTCCTGTCTTGCATTCAGGTCCTAGGAGAGCTCACAACACATACCGGTCCGGCTCTGACCTGCTTGGCTTCCCCAGCAGACTCCTAGGCTCATGGAGTTTGTTGGCTACAGCCGTCTCCAAAGGGGGTGGGCCCATCCACAGTGACAAGCAGGCTCCCCTTAAAGGGGCCGCTATGGTTTTTTGTATTTCAACTAGGAAAAAGTTCTAATTTGATCTACAATATTTGATAAGCCCTATACTTGTTCACAATGTTTTCATTGGCCTTTTCATGACCAGAAAATGGGTTTTCAACTTAATAAAAAATATAGACATAAAATCAGTCTAATCTGTTCTTTAAAAAAAGAAGTGGGCCTCCCGCTTGAGGCCCTGACTCACAATTTGGCAACTTCTTGCCGATGGCCAAGTTCTGTGGTCAAGTATCAGATTAGTAAATGAATAATATATTCAGTATTCAAATACAACTGTGGCAGATACAACCACGAACATGGTTCTACATGGTATCTGAATCATATTAAGTGGTATTGTTTATGGTAAATGATCAGTCTTTTCCTTTGCCAGACATCATCTGCCATATTTCTATTTATCATTAGGAAAGTGGCTATGGCTAGACAAGACTGCAGTAGACTTTGTCAACTGGAAAAAAGAAGAGCCCAGATCTTCTTCGGCTTTCTGCAGTGCCATGGACAGCCATGATGGGTCATGGATCAGTACTAATTGTGACTACTACTATGAAAAAAGGTTTATTTGTAAAAAACCAAAGAGTAAGTGTTATGCATCAATATAATGGTTTATTTTTTTAAACGACGACTATGGTCATAGCTGAAAATATTAATGCACTTACGTATTATGTGTGGAATCAAGAATGAATTTTCCATTAAGGACACAAGTTGGGCTGGAACTAAGACCACTTTCAGACATTCTCCCCCCCCCCCCCCCCGCATATTCTGGCTGCGGGAGTGAATATGCAGCCAGGATATGCACGGTAATCGACCGGCCTGAAAGCTCCCCCGCCGCGCTGCTTTGCCAGCAGACATGTGCAGGGATACAGAGTTCAATATCCTACTCTGCATCCTTGCGCATGTCTGCCGGCAAAGCTGCGCGGGGAGGGGGCGCTTTCAGACCAGCTGATGCCCACGTATATCCTGGCTGCGCATCCCCGCGCCCCCCTGGTAGCCATAATATGCGTGGGGGAAGAAGGTCTGAAAGGGGCCTAAGACTCAAAAGCCCTGACAAGACATTCTGCAAAGAACAATGTTTCTATTGTCTGTGATTCATAGGTGGAGTGTTTTGGTTGCTCTGGATGAACTGTTACATTAAAGCCCTTGCTACATAGATTGCATCCTCATTGCTTTTATGTAAAATGCTCCCTCCCCTCCCCTCCCCCCGATGTACATATGTGATCCAGTGGTCCACTGCCGACCCTGACTGAAGTACAGACTGACTTCCTTACCTGCTGGTGCTATTGCTAACTGTGGGGGAGGAGGAGCTGAATTAAAACCATGGGTACTTACAAACATGATGGGTCGGCTGTTCCCTTGCCCGGGATAGGGAAGGCTTCCCCTGGCCAGGTGTGCTCTGGCCATGGGAATGTCCCCACAACCTAACCTGGCAGGGGGAGGGGGCAGGGAGTGACATGTGACCACTCGGCCCCGCCTCCTCCCATGACTGGTAGCCTGGCAACCCCCCATTCCAGGAGGAGCTGGGGCTGGGAATACATGTTCCTGCTTGATTCCACCCACTCTGGCCTGGATGGGTGCAGGCTGTGGGCTCACTTTGTTCTGGGCCCACATATCCAGCTCAGCAACCATCCCAGGTGGGGTTTGTTCCAGGCCCACATCTGGCTGGCCCAGAACAAACATTCAGGCGTTATCGTGCTGGCCCAGTCTGCCCAAAGCAGTGTCTGTTAACACCCCATATCATGCATTGCCATGCATTGCCATGTACTTACTGATAATACTCTGGCTAACATTCTCTTTGAGATGGGCGCAGTGTTGCCAAGATCTGCTGCCTGCTTTGCTGTAGCCATGACTAGCACAGTAGAACAAAGCAGGTGGCTGGAAGTGCTAGTGGGGGGAAAGGGCTACAGCCCTTTGCAAATTGTAAATTCTACCGTTCGGCATGATTGCACTGACCAGCTGGGGACCATTTATCTTACCAAGCACTATTTGGCAGCCACTGCTAGTACTTTACAGAATGTGCATTGATTATTGATAACTATACAGTTTGGTGTAAAATGGAGAATTACTGGTTCTAAATTTCTTTTTTTTCTAATTTGAAAGTTCCTCAAGCTGAGCCAACTGTGATGTTCCTGGAGAATAATGGTAGGAGTCTCATATAAGCAAATTAAAAAGGGACCCAAATAAGACTGTAATTATCTTATTTCCTGTCAAAATTACTGTAAGACACACCTTGGAATAAGCAGCCATCATGCTACGCGTTGCTGTTATTTTTGTATCTTACCTCCATCTAGAAGCAGGGTATTTCCCCAGACTAGATAATTTCCTACTCGGGTTCTAATTGTACTTTGGCTGGACCTTTATACAGTGACCTCTATAATTTGACCTTGATCCAGCCCAGGACTCTCCAGCATATGCACACTGTAAGGGGCATGGGTATTTGGGCATCCAGGGCGTGGGTAGACAACTGAATAACAGCAGGAGGTCTGGATTTAGGTTGGTGTGGGGCACCAGAATTGGGACCAAGGCAGGGAAACAGGATTGAGCCCAGGGAAGGAAAATCAAGAGGCAAAGCTGGGTCATGAGACAAAAGAAGCCTAGCGAGTGTGTTAACAGGGTCAAAGCTGGGAGCTAAATCAGGCTGGGATCATAGCAGGATTAGAAACAAGGGATGCAAGGATAAAGCAAGGCTTGAGCTGGGCAAGGAACAAGTCAAGGGGGAAGAACTGGAACAAGGTTAAAGTGACAGGAACAACCAGGGGTGATCCTAGCAACATAAACGGAGGTGGGGATGGGGAGTGTGCAGCTCAGATCTTCCAGAAGCAGTTGTTGATTAGTTAGATTGTCACCACTAGGAACGGACTATGCGGTTCTGCGTAGCCTCCTACTGCTACCGCCTTATATGCTGATTGACAGCCAGCTCAGATGCTGGAAGACATGGCATAAGAAAGAGACAGGAGAAGGAATGCGACCTGGATAACACAAGGAACTTCTGAAAGGCAGGGCCTGGGACAACGCAATGCAGCGGCATAGTCAGGCTGCCATTGCTCCAGAACCCCCAGGGACGCACCACTTCAATGCCCAAATCCTGACACAGAGCCACTGAACTGACACTAACACAGCATTCCTGAGCTTCGTGCATGTGGGATGAAGTAACTTCTCCTGCCCCATCCCTGCAAGGCTTAGGGGAAAGGTGACTTCATAGAGGTGTGCACCAGGGGACCATGTCATTTTTCATTTTCATAATCTGTCATTTTCATTTTCATAAATATCAAGTTTTTGTTTAGTTTTTGCTTTTGTTTTCCATTGGTTTCAATGTAAAACACATTTTTGGCTTTACCTTTTTTGTTTTTCATTATATTTGACACTTGGAAGGCTTGTACGTCCAATGGAAGGCATTAAGTGAACCAGATTACAAAAGGATTGAATAAAGGAATCCAATTTTATAAGCAATTGAATTATATTATTTTGCCTAAATCTTCATATACATTCTTAGCTGTAACTTCTTTGTCTCATGCTTAATGTAGATGAAACGTGGCAACTTTATACCTCTTCCCATAGTTACTATCTCTGCCAACTTTCAGAAGGATTGGATAAAGGGTCCTGGTGGTATAAGAAATTAACGTATAAATGTATGTCTGACTGTAACATATTTGTAGTCCAACCAGTGTACATAATTTTTTTTCAGGGCTGTGTATCACACTTTCATGATCATCTATGACAGATATCAGAAAGATGTGATAGAGTCCCAATTTTATATGCCTGCACAGCATATGCAAAGAAAGAGCCTATGCCAGGGATTCTCTTACATGTCACTGTGGTATAAGATCGGTTTGTGATGCCAATTGGCCAGCAGAAATGTCAACCAAATATCCTCATTCTGTGCTGTGATCATCTCAACATCTCTCCCCCACTTGTAACTGGGAAGTCAGAAGCATGTGTTTAGGAATGAGCCAATAGAGTTTCTCTTATGTCCTCTGTCTCAGTGCTGCAGGATGTGATTGTGATGATAATTGGCCAGCCTGGATGTGTAAACTATGTCTACTGATTTCTGGGATGCTCACCCCAAAGTCCCAGTTATGTCCCTTCTATGCCTTCCTGAGGGCTGCCCCCTATGCCTGCCTCAAAGCCACCACCGATTGGTTCGGGAAAGATGGAAGCATGTAGTAATTGGCCAGTGAATGTGTCTGTCAGACTTTTGGTTTGCTCCACAGCCTCCCTCCTACAGCTTCCTTCCCCCTGCCATGCCAGGTGCCTGCCTCTGACTGGCACTGCATGTGCTGCTATTTATCTGAATAATGGTCTTCAAGGGGACTTCAATTGCTTATAAAATTGGGTTCCTTTATCAAATTGTTCTGTAGTTTGGCAGAGATGACAGGGAAGGTATGTGATACATTTCTGCCAAATGTCATGTAAACAGGATGGAATATAAAAATGTTACAGCTGGAAATGTATTTTCAAGTTAATGTCTTATACCATCAGGACCCTTTATCCAATGTTTCTGAAAATTGGCGGGAGCGTTAAGCCATACTATTCACAGGTTTCATGCAAATTGGATGGAAGATAAAGAAGTTGTAGCCATGAAAGTGTATGGAGCTTTTCTTAAAATCACAACATTCAATTGCTTCTAACATCGGTTCCCTTAATCTAACCTTTTCAAAACTTGGTACACATAGTACCCTCCATTGGGGGTACACTTCCTCTATGTTTCATCAGAATTGAATAAGAATCAAAAAAGGTATCGATGGAAATACATTTTCAGTTTTTTCCCTTTATTTCAAAAACAAAATGTCTTTTTCATTTCTATTTTTGTTATTATTATTTGTTGGTTTCATTATTGCAATAACAATTTTCATTATTGTTTTTGTAATAACAAAAATGACATGCACACCCCTATTTCCAGATCTGTTTTAGTTTCAGGACAGGGTGGGGGGAAAAGCCATGGTACGATGGCTCTCATCCATTTCTGTCTGCCCTCTGTGTTCCTGGCATGTGACATCTGCCTGGGGACAGAGTGAGAGTGGCTGGACCACACTCCATGGGAGAGACAGGTGCATATGCATCAGCTGCTGAGCTGTCATCTGAGTTGTGACTGGCGGAATCCAGGCCTTGATGCCAGCATGGTGTGGGATCCCTTCCACTTGGAGGCAAAGACATCGAGGGTGAAATCAAATGAGACGTTAGCCCATTGCAGTCTGTGTTCATCTCTCAGCCCCGACCCGTGGTTTTTAGTGCAACAAACCTCAGAGATGGGCAGCTGTTCTTCCCCACTGCACTCTGCCCCCACCCCTCCAAGAAGTGGTCACGCCTCAGACGCTCTAGGCTTTCACCCATGACTCCATGGTGCTGTATGCGCATGAGGCTGCATGAAAGCTAATTGATGGGATGAGGACATGTGGACACATGCTATTATTATTAGTTATTTATTTTATTTTTATTTATACCCTGCCCTATCCCAAGAAATGGCTCAGGGTGGATTACAACAATTTTAAAACAACATTGTCACAAAATACATATAAATTAAATCCAAACCCTCCTCAAACACAACCATCTAATCCCACTCCTCCGATTCTCACTTGGACCTCCTTCTCCTTTACAATAATGACAAGATACATATAAAACAAACAGAAAAATCCCGATTATGCCCAACCATCCCACCCACTGCCACACACACCCCACACCCCCTGTTTCTCACCCAGAGGAGACCTCGCCCCCCTCCCCAAAGCCTGGATTTGTTAGCATTCACCCACATGGTGTGCTCCACATTGGGTGTTTTCAAACGATCAAGGTAATGGGAGGGCATGGCCACCAGGTGGCACTGCCACAGAGCACCCATGCAGGTGGAGTGCATGGGGAGGGATTCTAACATGTGAGTGTGGCTACCGTGGCCACAGAGGCAGCTGCTACACACACTCCAGTTCCTACCATGGATAATGGGGGAGGTGGAAGCACACAGGGCTGGCCTTTGCAAGTGACATGTCACAGGCACGAGCGCTGAGGAACCCGAGCTCCCCAGCGCTCCCAGCCTGTTCTTGTGACTTGCAAAGCCTTCTCCCCCCATCCACCCTGCCTGTGTGTGGTGGACCTGTCTGCTGGCATGGGTGGCTGCTGCCGTTCAGACGGGCAGGGGCCCCGTGGCTCATGGAAGCACGTATCTGACCACTCCACCTTCAGACATGCAGTTGGCCCCATGACTCCTGGGTGGCCACGTGGGGAGCATCTTGTCTGAAAACACCCATTCTCTGAGACCTCATTGTAAGTGGGGGCCACAGAGCCGATGGGTGGGCATCTGGCAAACACAAAATAAATGGGCAGGTGGATACTCACTTGGTGTAGACTAATGTGGGCTATCATCTTGTTTGATTTCATCCTGAGTTGCTGTACTTTGGTCTTGGCAGGATCAAGGCCTGCATCAGTGAACTGAAAAATATATCCAAGCATGAAATAGTGCTTTTTAAAACTGTGCCTTTTCTTTTTTTAAAAAAAGTGGTTAGAAACAGAGGTCTGATTTACTAGGGGTGCTGAGCATCTGCAGCGTCCAAGAACGCTGCCTGGTATTTTGGATGCTCAGAATTCCTGAAAATCAGTTGCGTTGTTATTGTTAGTCAATTACCTAATATCTATCTTAGAATATTGGAGTAACTTCTTTGTATTCCTTTTCAGAAGTGGAAAATAAGTTCATATCCTCAGCGTACTTTTTAACTGGGATGGTAGTTATTCTCATCTTCCTGGTCCTACTTGGAATTGGTGTTGCAGCCCATTTCTTCTCCTGCCAAAGACACAGACGAAAAGCAACTTCTATGGCTGCTACTTTTGAGAATGTTATGTATTGCAGTAATGATGGTCCTCCCGAAGCTGTAGAATCAAAGGATCCCAAAGCCACCAACGTGGACGAGAATGAACATTGTCCTCTCTAGTTAATAAAATAAAATTGTGCTTGATAGAGTATTCCAAGTTTGTTATTTTAACTCGTATGTCAAAGCTGTTTTTATCTATTAAATTGAACAAATGAACGAACTAATGAATGAATGAATTTATTAACGGCTTAAGCCAAAAAGCATTAAATTAGTACCTTGTTTTTTACTGACTACTTTTTTTTTAAAAAAGAAAAAATATTAGGAGGAGCAATTGTCCCTTAGAAGATACTTATCTGTTTGGGCAGCTGTAGCCTGTAGAGGCTGTTTAACAAATGCAGTCCCTTAAAAGAACCAGACGGTTTACAATGTCATGGGAACAAACACTGCAGTAAGTACAGTCTCTACACCAGACAGGAGTCCCCATCAGCTGTAAAGAATACCCAGCTCAAGCACAAAGCTAGAATTACATTTATAAGAACATCAAAGCACTCAGAAGAGCACTGGCCTAATTCTATTGGAATCTTGTAAATCTGCAGAGATTCAGCACATCATAGCTGGTGCCTGGATTTCACTTTAGTTCATAGAAAGAGGATCCCCTGTTGTATGAATTTAGGCAGAGTCCTGTGCTTTCAATATTTCCATGAACATGGCAATTTTTGCAGAATTTGGCACCCAATTCCCAAAGAAATTGAGGGCACAGAAACAGCAAGCACTAGGGCTGAAACGGGAAGCCACTGCGGTAACTTTTTTCGACAAAAAGTTCTTCCGCAATGAGTGGCACGATACAAAAGAGACGTTCATTCTGCTACTTTCACCATTCTGCTACTTTCATTCTGCTACTTCCACCGGCTGCGAAAATAGTGGAACAATGTTTGTTCCAATAGTTTCGATCTTCCGCAATTTCCACTGGCACTGTGATGTAGCGGAACGATGTTTGTTTCAACAGTTTCTGATATTCTTCTGACAATTTCCGAATTAGCGGAATGCCGGCAACATTAGCGGAATGCCAGTGGAAAAGCTGCAGAAAGTCGCAGACAATTCCGAAATGGCGGAATTAAATAGCAGAGCGGAAAAAGGAGTTGCCGCTTCAGCCCTACACTACAGCCAGCACAGAGCAGCTTGTTTCAGACAATGCCTGGCAACCAGACTCGAGGATTCAGAAGCCATCACTAGCAAGAAGCAGGAGTGTCAGTGAATGGCTCCTAGAAAAGTTGATTCTCTCCCAATCCATGCTCCAACTCTTTCACCACTTCCCAGAAAAATTATTCTGCTCACAAAATATGGATTTTTGTTTAACCTTGAGGAATGTGGAGGTTCTTGACATAGAATTCCCTGGGCCTTTTGTCAAGGAGTCCATCTAGGGGTGTTCATTTAATTTTTGTTGTTATAATGACAGTGGGATCTTCCAGTTTTGTTATTGAATAACAAAAATGAAAACATCATAATGAAAAAACAAAAGAATATTGTTTTGTTATGAGTTAATAAAAAAAACCCAAAAAAACACATTTGTGGCTGTAACTTTTTTGTTTTTATCTGATTTGAATGAAATGTGGCAGTATTTTACCCCCAACAGAGGGCATTATGTGTGCCCAAATTAGGAAGGATTGGATAAAGGGATCCGATTGTATAAGCAGTTGAAATTTGTTATTTTACAAAAATCTGCATACATATTCCTGGCTGTAATGTCTTTGTCTCCCATCTGATTTGGATGAAATTTGTAAAATTATACCCCTCCCCAAGATTACTCTCTCTCACAAATTTCAGAAGGATTGGATGAAGGGTCCTGATGTTATAAGCAATTTATTTGTAAATGTGTTTCTAACTGTAACATTTTGTTTGTTCAGTCATTTTACATGAACTTTGCCAGGATTGTATATCAAACATTCAGGATCATCTCTGCCAAATTGTAGAAAGATTTGATAAAGGGTCAAAATTTTATAAGCAATTGAATTTTCCCTTTTGAAGACTTTTGTTGTTTAGGTAAATTTATTTATTTATTTATTTTATTTTCCAAACTTCAAGCCCACCCCCTCCTGCCACATGGCAGCTTGGGGCAGCATACAACAAACAAAAGTATAGAATAATAAAACAATATAAAATAAGAATAATTAAAAATCATTAAAATAAACACAAAGGGCTAGACTAAACCCCCATAACCCCCCCGCACCCCCCAAAAAAACATCCCCCTCCCACTACCAGTCTCCCTCGCCAAAAACATGGCATAACAGTCAGGTCTTACAGGATTTACGAAAAGAGGAGAGATCCGGGGAAAGGCGGATCTCCAGTGGGAGGGAGTTCCACAGCCGAGGAGTGGCCACCAAGAACGCCCTCTCAGAGGTTGCCACCTGGGGAACCTCCAAGAGGGCACCCCTGGACAACTGCAGGGGTCAATCCAGGACACAGAGCTTGAGGCGGTCTTGCAGATAAGTGGGGCCCAGACTATATAGGGCCTTAAAGGTTAACAACAACACCTTGAATTGAACCCAGTAGACTATAGACATTAGTCAGCAGTGCAGAGAACAGAGCACCGGTGTTATATGCTCCCGATAACCCGTCCCCGTCGGAACTGGGAGATGGGCTGCCACGTTCTGCACCAGCTGCAGTCTCTGGAATGTCATCAAGGATAACCCCATGTAGAGCATGTTGCAGTAGTCTAATCTCAAAGTGATAAATGCATGGATGATGGTGACCAGGTCGGGGCCGGAAATATATGGCCGAAGATGATGGACCAGATGTAATTTACAAAAAGCTCTCCTTGCCACATCCGCCACCTGGGCATCCAGATGGATCTGTGAATTGACGAGCACTCCCAGGCTCCGGACCTGGGGGACCAAGGAGGGATGCACCGTAGCAATGATGTGGGCCTTCACTCCTTCACCCTTCCCCACCAGCATCATCTCCATCTTATCAGGATTCAACCTCAGACAGCTTAACCTCATCCAATCCCCCACCGCAACCAGGCAATGGGTAAATACTGAGACGGTCGGGTCTGGATCAGATGAAAATGAAAGGTAAGCTGGGTGTCATCAGCATAATGATGGCACCCAACCTCAAACCTTCTCACAATCTCACCCAGAGGCTGCATATACACGTTGAACAGGAGAGGGAACAGAATAGAACCCTGCGACACTCCACACATGAGGTCCCAGGGGGATGATGTAGACTCCCTCAGCTCAACACGCTGAGTTCTACCAGCTAGGAAAGAGTGAAATAATTCAAGAACAATCCCGCCCACCCCTGCATGGTCCTGCAGGTGGGTCATTAACATCTCATGGTCAACCGTGTCAAAAGCTGCTGACCTAATAAAATCAGAAGGGTGGATCAACCTCTATCCAACTCCTGGCACAGATAGTTGACCAAAGCCACAAGAACCATCTCAGTGCCATAACCTGGATGAAAGTCTGACTTCAAAGGGTCAAGGAAAATGATGTGGTCCAGATGCCTCTGGAGCTGTGTGGCCAATGCCCATTCAATAACCTTCCCTAAAAAGGGAAGGTTAGAGACTGGTCTATAGCTGGCCAAGGAGTTAATGTCAAGAGATGGTTTCTTGAGCAAGGGCCACACCACAGCCTCCTTCAGGCACCCCAGGACCCTGCCCTCCACAATGGAGGCACTGCCCACTCCCGCTAGCAACTGTCCCAGCGTCTCCCGACTGGCTTTCACCAGCCAGGATGGGCATGGGTCCAGTTCACAAGTTGTGGCCCTCATAGCACCAAGCATCTCCACCACATCAGCAGGCGAAACCTGCAGGAACTGATCCCCCAAAATTGGACCAGGTGGGACATTCATAACCACGGGTACAGCCACTGCGTTAAGTGCAGCATCGAAGACGTGATGGATACGAGCTATTTTATCTGAAAAATAATCAATAAACATGTCACAGCAAACACTGGACGAATCCAGTTCCGTTCCAGGCGGAGAGAGGCCGGACTGAGCAGTTCCTTCACCACCTGGAAAAGCTCAGCTGGATGAGATTTAGCAGATGCTATGATCGTAGCAAAGCCACAGCATAAGCTTTGAACACACCTTTATGCTGCAATCAACCGACTTCAGTATGGGTGCGGCGCCGTTGTTGCTCTAACCGTCTCCCTTCCTGATTCAGCTGACGCAGGTATCGGGGCCCTGCATCACCTATGCTCAGGAAGCGGATGTCTGGGAGCCATCCTGTCCATGGCCTCACATAGCAAGGTGTTCCAAAGAGTGACAAGGGCATCGAGCGAGTGGCCTTTGAGGTCCGAAGGTATATCCCCCAGAGCATTCTGGAACCGCTCCAGTTCCATACGTCTCCGGGGGCGAACCAAACAAACTGGTTCCGCACCTTGCCGGGGGAAAACATGTGCCAGGAGACTGACATGCAGTGTCATTCAGAGACAGGTATGCCAGGGGGAAGGGAGCAGGAGCAGTCCAACAGACTGACAGACACATTCGCTGGCCAATTACTGCATGCTTCCGCCTTTACAAGATCAATCGGTGGTGGCTTCAAGACTGGCATAGAAGGTAGATATAAACTGCTGTTCTTTGGGCCTGCTCTTTGTGGTTAATTCTGGCTTTGGTCAGAGCATTTGCTCAGACCTTGCTGGCACGCTTTTTGTATGTGTGCACTAGAGCTCACTTCAAGATTTCAGCTAGCTACATAAATCCAATCCCCATGCACCTGGGGTACTGCCCAACATCACCCTGCCCCATTCTGGGGTGTTACCTGCAAGTTGACGGACACCCTCATGCACCTGGGGTGCCTACCCAGACTGAAACCTGTGCCAAACAGAAGAGATGACAGATATATCCCCTGGCCAATTGGTTTGACATTTCAAAGATACCCTAGCTGGGACAAAGATGTGATTGTCTCTCTTACTGCATGCTTCCAGCATTTCATGACCAATCCCGGGGTGGATCTGAGGTGGGTATAGAAGGAACATAACTGGAACTTCAGGCAGCAAGGCAGGGGACTAACATCCCAGCAATCATGAGATATGGTTCACACATCCAGGTTGGCCAACTGTCATCACGATCACATCCTGCAGCACTGTGACAAAGGACAAAAGAGAATCCCTTATTGGCTCTTTCCTATGCAGATGCTTCCAACTTCCCAATAACAAGTGAGGGAGATGTGTTATTATTATTATTATTATTAACAAACATTTATATAGCGCCAGCAGTGTACCTGGAACTTTACAAAGTAATAAAATAGACCCAATGTGTTGAGGTGGTCACAGCATAGAATTATATATGGGTGACATTTCTGCTGGCCAAATGGCATCACAAACACATCTTGTACCACAGTGACAAACACTAGAGAATCCCTGGCATAGGCTCATACTCTCCAGATTCTGTGCAGGCTTATAACTTTGGGAACCTTTATCAGACCTTTCTTAAATATGTCAGAGAAGATCCTAAGAGTAGGAGACACAATCCTAAAAATGTTCATGTACACTGGATGGAATACAAAGATGTTACATCCAGAAATATATTTATAAGTAAATTGCTTACAACATTGAGACCCTATAGCCAATCCTTCTGAGATTTGACAGAGGTAGTACCTATGGGGAGAGGTACAATCTTGTTAAGTTTTAATCCTAGTGAGATGGGGGAGATAGATGTTACAGCCAGGAATGTGTATGCAGAATTTTGTAAAATAACAAATGTCAACTGCTTATAAAATCAGATCCCTTTATCCAAACGTTCTGAAGTTTTGGATGTATAATGCCCTCCATTGGGGGTATGATCCTGCAAAGTTTCATCCAAATCTGATGATAAATAAAAACATTACAGCCAAAAATGTGTGTTCCATTGAAACCAACAGAAATAAAAAATGAAAGTAAAAACAAAAACTAAACAAAGACTAACAAAATAACAAAAATGAGTAATATTTTAATAATGAAAATTAAAGTAATAACAAAAACAAAAGAGAGTTACTGTGCACATCCCTAGGTCCGTCCTCATAAGATCCAACCCCCAATGGAGTCCACACCACGTTTCTTTCCCTATTCAGAGTGCTTTACATACATGAAGTGTCCATTAACAATATATACAGTATTGTACAGTCCATACAATACTCCTGCCCCCAAGTCAATCCTCCATCCAAGAAGAATCTGTTGCAGTTCTCTTTGCTGTCCTGAGTCCATCCTCAGCTGAGCAGTTAGGGGGCAGGAGCAGTTAGGGGGCAGTGTTACAGGGTGCCTGAAAAAGTAAGCCCAGCTCTAACTGGTTCTAATGAGTAGCTCCAGAGTTCCTGAAGAAGAAGGCATTTGATCCTGGATCCCTGGCTTGGCTTGCTTCCTAACCAGCCATTCTTAGGAAGACCTTGAGTCAGTCAGGTTCTTGGGTCATTTTTGCCCAGGCTGTGCATTCAGGTTTGGATAAAACACAAACACACAAAAAAGCCCTTTTCCAGCTTCCATATTTGAAACATAAATTCTAGAGCTGTGCATTTGAGTTCTGAGTTCACACAAAACTTTCCCCAAAACATGGTATCTGAGGTCTTGAACTGGAACCCCCAAAATGGAGCACATATCCAGATCAGAGTCCATCTACTCTCTGCCTCTCAGGCCATTTTTAGACAAGCAGGCCAATCTAGCATGTTGAAAAACGCACTTTTAGAAAAGTCGCGCAGGGGGTGTTTAGAAGCATTTGAAGTCACCGGACGTCATTGGAATCGTGGCTTGCACATTATTTTTAAAACCGCATTTGGAAGACCTTGATATGGCCCTCCCATGCAACTTTTCTAAATGCACATTTTTCAATGTGCTAGATTGGCCTGCT
Source organism: Sphenodon punctatus (assembly GCA_003113815.1). Lineage (NCBI taxonomy): Eukaryota > Metazoa > Chordata > Lepidosauria > Sphenodontia > Sphenodontidae > Sphenodon > Sphenodon punctatus. The sequence goes on from QEPC01008893.1 coordinate 3,156,038, forward strand.
TGTCTAAAAGTGCCCTAGTTTGCCATCTGCTTGGAAGCCTGTATTGAGTCACCTCCACCTGCAGGGGCCACTACTGTCTCCAAACTTCAGTTTCCAACCAGGCAGTCAGGCCCATCCGAGCAGAGCCCAGTCCAGCCAGGGAGAAATGATGAGTTCTGGTAGCCTCGTTCCCTCCTCCCTAAACCAGAACTCTCCCCCACCCCAAGCCTTCCAAGCTAGCCCCATTCCCACCTATGGAATTGCACCTCCCACAAGCCAGTGACTTCCCTCTCAGCCAGAAACACCATCACCCCCAAGCTAGACCCATACTTTATTCCCCTTCCCTCAAACCAGCGACCCCTAAGTCAGCCCCATGTTCCATTCCCCCTCCCTAAGCCAACAACCTCCCCTGAGTCTACTCACATATCCCATCCCAATTTCCACAAACCAATGACCCCCTTCCCTAAGCTAGTGACCCTCCTGACTTAGACCCATTCTCCATTCTCTCCCAGGTCTCATTCCCTTGTTTCCCACTACACTCTTATCCAGGAGCTCTGCTCCTCCTCTTCTGCCACCCTCACCTGCTCCCGACTCCCTTGCTCTTTGAAATGTATCTGCCCCTTCTCCCATACAGAGCTCTCGCCCTGAGTACATTTGTTCTGCTCCCTTCCTCCCAACCTTCAAATCCCTCCTGAAAACCTACCTCTTTCATCAGGCTGTCCCTAGTTCCAGATCACCTTAGTCTCCTCACTGATTTTCTTATGGTTCCCTGTAACTAAGCTAACTGTGTGCAATAGGACTAAACCGAGTACTAAATATATATATATATATATATATATATATATATATATATATATATATATTCTCTAGTATTTCTACTAGGGATGGGCAAACAGATCGCAGTTCGGGTTCAGCCGTTTGGTCCAGTTCGGCCGTTCGGTTTGTTTGCCGCATTTGGATTCAGCCATTCGGTTCAGTCCTGTTCAGTTCGGTTCAGTTTGGGCGTTCGAAAAAAGGGTCTCTGTGTGAGGAATGATGACCCCAGACCTCAGATTGTGGGTCCTGGGGCTAGAGTGGCAGCTTCTAGATATTGGCCACTACCATCCCTGCCTGTAACTTGGCCCCAGACCCATGACGGTGGGTCCTGGGGCTAGAGTGGCAGCTTCTAGATACATATTGGCCACAGTCCTCCCTGCCTGTAACTTGGCCCCAGAACCCTGAGGCAGGTCCTGGGGCTGGAGTGGCTGTTTCTTTTATATATATATAAAACTAACTGTGTATATATACACTAAATCTAATTGCTATTAACTATTCTAAAACCTATTGAACTAAATGGAATATCCTAATAATTAACTACAAAGGCCTTGTCCTGCAAACACACTATCTCTATCTATCTCTATAACTAAGCTAACTACTATGTATATCTATCTAGTAACTGTCTATCTAATAACTATCTATATATACAATATTACACAGGGGGAAACACAAAGAACACAGGGAGGGGTACAAAACTGAAATGAAAATCAATCTAATAATATTCCTACTCTAAATAAATCCAAAACTTAAAACAGGGGAAGNAGGAAGGAAGATTGAACACAGGGAAGGGTAAAAACAAAAAATAATACCTAACTATATCTAATATAATCTAAATAAATGAGAATATGGAGGTAAATGGGTTGGATGGGTGAAATAGGAGGAGGATGGCAATGGATTAAGAATAGGAAGGAACAAAAACTGCTGGGAGAGGGAGCCTTCTGAAACGCCTGCTGTTCAGAAACCGTGACTAGCTCAGAAGGTGTTGGGAAGGGGGGAGGCAATCAGTTTTGTTTCTTGTTGCGCCCACCAAAACGGAAGTCCCATTGGCTCCGTGCAACCTAGCCTGTGGCCAATCGCAGACTGCGAAGTCAGTGGTCTGGTGATTGGGCAGGCTGGCTGCTACTCCAAGCCTCTCCACCCTTGGTGCCTGGAAGTCTGCTCCTCAGCTGACTCCCCCTCCTTGTCACGTTTTGCCTTCCAGTGACACGTTTTTGCCACATGAACTCACCCAAACGCGATCTGAACTGACTGAACAGTTCGGTCATTTCGACGTTCAGAATTGAGTTCAGTTCGGTCAGTTCGTGTTCGGATTCGGGTTCAGGTTCGATCGTCTGAACAGGCCGAGTTCGGGTGAAACTCCGAACCGCATTCGCCCATCCCTAATTTCTACGTTTCCATGGATTGGGCCTGAGTTTTGGGGCAGTTCTTGATAACTCAGCAAATGCTCGGTACTTGGCATGGTTAGAAGGTGGGCAGGAATGGGAAGCAGAGGGCAGTAAGGTAAGGGAGCAGCAAACCCCTATGCCGCTTCCCAGGAGGCAGAAAACTCACCAGAAAGTGGAGGAAGCCATCACGCCATGAAGTGGAGCAGCTGTTTGAAAGCAAGTCTCTGGGAGCATGCTCTATAATGCTCTCCAGAAGCATGCTGGGAAATGTAGTCCAGAATTCTCCTTGAGAGCATTAGAACATAGGTTGTGGCTAGGTCTCTGAGAGCATGCTGGACTACATTTCCCAGCATGCTCCCAGAGGACATTACAGAGCATGCTCCCAGAGAGTCTCATTAGAACAGCTGCTTTACTCCATGGTGTGCCAGATTCCTCTACTTTCTGGTGAGTTTCCTGCTCCCTGGGAAGGGACATGGGAGAGGGGCAGAGGGGTTGCTGTCCCTGTCCCTCCCTGCCTTTCCCTTGCTGACCTCTGCCCCTTTCCAGTTCTCCTTCCTGTGGCCCACACCCCTCAATCAAGGAGTAGATCTGCCTATAATGTATTACTCTAAAGCATCAGGTACATTGCTGGCAGTATATAAATAGCATATTTATAGTTAAGGCAGCTTGCACTCTGTTAAAATCATGAAAATACTACTTGTTATAAAATTGAAATATTTATTCTAACAGTGTGATACTTTTTAGAGAGGATCATTTGAGTGAGGGGTAGAAAATGTCCAAATTTCAGAGAAATTAGATGAAAAACAACCAAATTACAGATGTTTGAATTCTGGAGGCAGAAGTGGTTTTTCTCCCGTTTGTGACTTTTTCTCTTGATCAAAAAGGGTTTTAAAATATTATATGTCTAGATGTGTAGACATGTCAGAAAATTAAAGTGTGCATTGTAGACAATTCTTGAGTTTGGATTTTTAAAATCCATCATGTAGTTTTTAATTTATGCTATGAAGTCCCCATTTTATTCAATACAGTGAGATTTTAAAATAATGTCAGGATAGATGTGGGATTATACATAAAACAAACATACATACGCTTTATGTATGTATGTGTATTATATGTACAACAAACATGCCTACCGTGGAAAGGCTAAAGGGTAAGGGAGTAGGGTTGAGACGAGAGCAAGTCTTCCCATTCCGAAGGGAAATAGCAACCTTTCGGGAGTGCTTTTGAGTGTCCATTGGTACTTCATCAGTTTCTTGTGATTCCATACTTTCACCATTTCCCCCATCATTTTTGTCACTTTCTGGGCCTTTTTGTCACTTTATGGGACATTTTCATCACTTTCTGGTAATTTTATGACAGTTTTACAGCATTTTAATGGCAATTTCCAGCACTTCCCAGATATTTAGCCGGCATATTTTCATCTCTACAGTCCCCAGGGGTGTGTGCGGGCCACACATAGGGCTTGGGACTGGCCCCATAGCTGCCCGTTCAACTTGCGAAATATATCAACAAAGTCAAAAACAATGGGAAAGTCAGTAAATTTCCATGTCGCATTATTGTGGCAAATTCCACGCTTTCAATGGAAACAGAAGTCACCAAGATTTCTCATTTCAGTACTAGAAGAGCACAGGGGATCAACTAAAGCTATATGTCACCTTATCTCCAGATGGAAGAAAGAGACTGCTAAGGTGGAGCTGTGAATGGGGCTCCCTTTTACTGCATACAAGCAGTTTGTGAGCCCAGGAGGTAGTGAAATCACATATGTTTATCAGCATATCAGTGAATTCCATGGTTCTGCCATTGTCAATATCCGCATCTTCGTTTTTTCATAGTTTCCAGTCAACTTCATCACTCTCTCACATTTTTTTATGCATTCTGGCTTTTTTTTTTTTTCCTTTTCAGTCACTTTTTGTCACTTTCTGGGACTTTTACAATATTTCTGCAGAACTTTTATGGCACTATTATGGCAATTTCCAGCACTTTCCCAGCACTTAACCAGGACTTTTTCATCTTCACAGCCCCCTGGGATGCATGTGGGGTGCACATGGGGCTTGCGATTGGCCATGTAGCAGCTCTGTTCAACTTGTGAAGAATGACAAATGGTGAAAACAGCAAAAAAGCCGGCAAGTTTCCATGTTTGTTTGATTTCCAAACTGCTCTTCCCAGAAGGCTCAGGATGACTTACAAAACCAATGTTAAAAATGCATATAAAGCCACATAAAAACCCAACCTTTCCCCTCCCCGCTCCCCACCACAAACACTACTAAACCCTCCCAAGCACCCCCTCACACTCCCACCCCAAACACCCACCAAAACGCCAGTTCCTTATCCCTGCCTGCCAAATGCCTCCGGAAGATGTCCAGGCTTAGGCTGCTTTTAAACTAGGAACGCTGAAGCGCCTCCTCAATGCCACATTAAAGCAAAGGCGCAGGAAGTGACATTCTCCCCGTTGCCGGTGGCGGCGGCAGCGGCTGGAGACACGGGGCTTTGGAGCGGCACGTTCTTAAGACTGCAATTATCTGGCTTAAGAACGCGCCGCTCCAAAGCCCCGTGTCTCCAGCCGCCGCCGCCGCCAGCAACGGGGAGAAGCTCACTTCCGGCGGCTTTGCTTTAATGCGGCGTTGAGGAGGCGCTTCAGCGCTCCTCGTTTAAAAGCAGCCTTAGAAAAACCTCTGGTGGGAGTTCCATAGCATTGGAGCAGCAACCAAGACGGTTCCTCTGTGACCCCTCACCATACAAACAAGACTAACAGATGGTACCCACAGAGAGGCACCCCCGGCTGATTGTAGGGGCTGCAGTGGGTTATGGAAAGACAGGTGGTCTCTCAGACATGTGGGTCCTAGACCATTTAGGACTTTAAAGGTCAAAACTAGGGCTAAACCAAATAGTACTTGGGGGTATTTGGACTGATTTTTGAAGTTCCAAATAGTCAGTCCAAGTACTTGGAGTTCTTGCCAACGCTTCGGACTTCAGAAACCAAGATTGGGACAATCACTCCAGAAGACAACCCAAAAAAAGTGCAACAGCATGCAGATATAGATAGATAGATAGATAGATAGATAAAACCAACAGTTGTGTATCCCTAGCATGGCCCACCATCAGCAGTGAGTGCGCCCACTTTATCATTATGCCAACCAAGCAGTGCACAAAAATGCAGGCTAGCAAGGGACATTCGCTCAAGAAGAATACAACAGCCCCTGCAAAGCAGTCTGCAACTGCATTGAGAAATAAATCCCACCAAAACCCCCCAGCAAGCACAGGCCCCAGAAGCAGTCACAAAATTAAGAAATTGCACACGCACACGCACACACCAGGGCACCCTCTTCCTTGTCATGGCATTGTGGCAATGGTAACTTGAACTGACCAAGAAAACGTGAGAAGGTGGAGCCAGGCAGAGAGATCCCTTCTCATGGTGCCAATTGCCAGCCAAGCAGCAGGCAGCAATGTGGCACCCTATTATTATTATTATTATTATTATTATTATTAATTTATTTATTTATTTTATTTTTTAAAACTGCATGGCATGGTAAAGGGCAACGTAACCCCCATCCCCCAGGATTGGCCCTATGGACAGGACAGGACAAGCCAAACCATACTATCCCAGGCCAGGCACCCTACCCCCCACAGCCGATTACTTACAGATCCAGCAGCACTGTAGCATGCAGAGCAGTCACATTCACCAAAGAGAATGGACAAAATGGCTGCAGTGCAGACACTTATTTTGTCCTGCCAGCCAATTCAAAAGCTGACCATTTGACTTGGCCAGTCAATCAAAACTTGCCATCTGGCTTGCCATCACTCAATTGTCCCCTCCCATGCCCTTCTCCTACCAAATATGGCACTAAGTTTCATTTCCAGAAGAAGCTCAACTGTTATCCAGCCCCCCATACTTGCAGAGTTTTCTGAATTTTTCCAAATAATAGCCTTGGTCCTTGGAACTTCAGAATTTGGCCTGTCTGAACTGAATGCCTTAATATTCAGCAAATTCTGAAGTTTTCCAAATACTTCATTTCAGCTCTAGTCAAAACCCGTGCATAACTCTACATCTGACTCTGGCACCTGCAGAATAGGGAATAGAAAACTCTATGACAGAGGATTATAAAATCTTGAGTGGTGCGGAACGAGTAGATAGGGAACGGTTATTTACCCTCTCAAATAGTACTAGAACTAGGGGACACTCCATGAAACTAGCTGCCAACAGATTTAAAACAAATAAAAGGAAGTACTTTTTTCACTCAACGCATAATTAACTTATGGAATTTTTTGTCAAGGCCAGTAGTATAGCTAGGTTTTTTAAAGGCCTGGATAATTTCTTAGAGAGTAGGTCCATGAATGGCTATTAATCAAGTAGCTTACAGGATGAACTTAAGAACATAAGAAATGCCATACTGAGTCAGACCAATGTCCATCAAGCTCAGCATCCTTTCCTTCGACAGTGGCCAATCTCAATTGCATGGGAGAAGAACCAACAGTCACACTGGGCAATCCATTCCCCATTGTTCACTCCCCGACAGTAAGAAGATCATCACGTAAGTTACTTGGTTAATAGCCATTAATGGACCTACTCTCCAAGAACTTAACAGTCCTTTTTAAAATTAGTTCTAGTACTATTTGAAAGGATAAATAACCACTCCCTATCTACTCATTCCACACTACTCAATATTTTATAAACCTCAATCATGTCCCCTCTCAGTCTTCTCTTCTCTAAGCTGAAGAGACCCAGAATGTCAAGCCTCTCTTTGTACGGAAGCTGTTCCATACCCTTTATCATTCTCGTTGCCCTTCTCTGTACCTCTTCTGGTTCAGCTATGTCTTTTTTGAGATGGGGCAGTCAGAACTGCACACAATATTCCAGGTGCAGTTGCACCATCCATTTGTATAGAGGCCTTATGACATCCTCAGTTTTATTCTCTATCCATTTGCTAATAAATCCTAACATTCCATAGGCATCTCTCTTACTATTCCCCTGATCAGAGGGTGAGACAAGGGAGGGAGTAGGAGAGCCGCACACACACACACACCCTGTCTTCCATCCTGGTGAGTAGGCTTCTATTCCTGTCCAGAGACAGGGGGATTATTTTTATATCCCTAGTTTACACTCATAGCAAATTAGTGTTTTATCATGGTCCCCAGGGCAGGACCATGATAAATCACCTTATCCTTGGTGATTCCCTGTGATAATGGTGGCTTCTGAAGAGACTAGGTGGTTGGGTTTGATTAAGAGAAGGTGGGGAGTTTCCTTAGCCTTAATGGTCCTAGGCAGCACCCAGCTGCCTTGTTCAAAGAGCACATGGTCAAGCAGAAGGCTGAAGGGGCTTTCTTTTGGGATACAGGCCTCCTATGTATGCCAACAACACTATGTCCTGGAATTTGGGTTCTCTGACTGCAGACTTTAGCATTTTTTAGTGTAGTGATTAGGACCCCCTGGATTACACTTATTTTGTTCTGTGTTATAATTTAAGCTTGGGGTACTTGGTCATGTGAAAGGAAATGATGCTAAAAACAATGAAAAAAGACAATATCCTACTGAATTTTATGCCTGTCTTTGCTAGGTTCTGTACATTAGGATAAGCAACACATAAAACACACGCTTTATTTAGGCCTATGCTTCAAATTTAATTATTCCCATACTGGTAGATTTCTGAAAATGAAAACCAATAATATAAAAGATTGATTTGTATACTCCACTTGCAGATGTATGAAAATAAACATCATCATATGAAATACGTCACAATTTGTCAAATCTGTTTTATCAGCAGTGTATTTATATTGGTGTTCTTTGCTTCACAAGGGGAGGGGGCACAGCTAGAGATCGCCTGTAGAGCTGAAGCCGGGTACTGGGCAATTTGGGAGCCCTGTTGAATCTGGGGTGCCCAACTTGCCCCCGTTGTGTTCAAGCACCAACTGGTACTCGAATGCAACCTGACAGGCTACCTGACTCATTTCACTGCCGGGCTGCTCCTCCACTCCAGCTCCCTTCTCCTCCCTGGTCTGCGTGCTGCTCAGCTGAGCTGGGGACTCACCCCACCCCACCCCCCGGAGGCCTCTTCCCCCCCGCATGCACCCCTTATGGGTTTCCTATTCCCAGGGGGACATGCCCATATGCACCCCTGATATGGGTCACCACACTGGCTCTCTTGGCTGGGAGGTTGTGGCTTGCCCAAGGTCACCCAGTGAGTTCATGGCAAGGGCGGGATTTGAACCCTGGCTTTCCATGCCCAAGTCCAGCACCTTATCTACTACACCATACTGGCTCTCTACCCGATGGGGCACCAGGTAATAATAATAATAATTTTATTTTTATACCACCCCCTGCCTACATGGCACTCAAAGCACTTTACATTTTACATAAAAGCACAATATAAAGAATTTAAAACAATTTTAAAAATATTTAAAAACTGTGAGCTAGGGGAAGGAAAAAGTGGGACAAAATACATTAAGGGGACAAGCAGTGGAAGCACCTAGAAAATGAATATGTTTTCAGGTACTTTTTAAAGGTAAGGAGGGAGGAACCGAGATGAACATGGGGGGGAGGGGAGCAAGTTGACACTGAGGGCCCCGCCACAGCAAAAGCCTGATTACCTGTCGACTTAAGATGTGATCGCGGAACCCCCAAACAGCGGGCAGTTCCTGAACGCAGATACCCATTAGTGTGAAACTCCAGAAGAAGGTCTAAAATATAGCCAGGCCCTAAACCATTCAGGGCCCTGAAAACCAGCAGGGCAATCTTAAACCCAATCCATCATTCTACAGGCAGCAAATGCAGAGAATGCAGTGCAGGTATAATATGATCACGACTGCCTAAATCAGTAAGCAGCCGCACTGCTGCATTTTGAACAAGCTGCAAGCAACGGATAAGCACTACCGGTAGCCCGTAGAAGAGGGAATTACAAAAATCAAGTCTCGTAGTCATCAGGGTATGGGTCACTGTGGCAAGGTCAGGGGCGGCTGGTGGGTTTTGAGTTTGGAGGGGCAGTAAGGCTGACTGGCCTGCCGGCGGCAAAGCCGGCGGCAGACTGGCGAGCCAGTGGGCGGAACCATGGGGATGGTGGGCGGAGCCAGGGCGACGGTAGGCGGAGCCAGGGGGATAGTAGGCCAGTGGCATGGCATAACGCAGCAGCAAGGAGTTCCCATGGTTAACATTGGATGGAAGAAAACACAATCTACATGCACATCAAGCTTAAAATAAATAATGTATAAACCCCAAACACTGGGAAACACTGGCA
>QEPC01008893.1:3169403-3191482 GCA_003113815.1 Sphenodon punctatus
GGGGTGGGAAGCAGCCTGGGGGGGTGCGAGGTGCCTTGGGGGTGGGTGGGGTGGGAAACAGCCTTGGGGGTGTGGGGTGCCTTGGGGGGTGGAAAGCAGCCTGGGGGGGTGCGGGGTGCCTTGGGGGTGGGAAACAGCCTGGGGGGGTGCGGGGTGCCTTGGGGGGTGCAGGGTGGGAAACAGCCTTGGGCGGGTGCAGGAGGAGTCCTCCCACACCCCCAAGGCTGTTTCCCACCCCACACCCCCCAAGGCACCCCATACCCCCCAAGAGGAGGATAGGAAGGAATCTTACTTACCTAGTGCTTGAAGCAGCAAGGAAGTGCGCCGGCAGTCATGCTCATCTTTGAGCATGTGAGTTAGGGACCAGCGTGCATGCGTGCTGCTCCCTGCCTCAGGTGCCCGGACCAAGGCATCTCGCCAGGGCACTTTCAACAAGCGCCCTGGTGAGAGCTTTCCTTGCGCCCATTGAGCGCAATGAAAGCCCTAGCTCCTCCCTCCACAGCACCTCCTATACGTGCTGTGTAGACAGAGGAGCTCAGCCACCCAAACTGTGTTTTCCATTGGAAAACACGGTTGGGCTTAGCATTTTTGAGCCTTCTGGGACCCACTCCTCTGGAGTGGATCCCAGAAGTCAACTGAAACAGCGCCGCAGCGGCCTCTGCCTTACCTTTGTTTCAGAGCGGAGGCTGCTGTGGCGCTGTTGTCAGTTTCACTGAAACTGACAACAGTGCCGCAGCAGCCTCCGCTCTGAAGCAAAGGCAAGGCAGAGGCTGCTGCGGCGCTGTGGGAAGCGGCGGCATTGGCAAGGTTGGGGGTTTTGTTGTTTTTTTTACTAGCGGCAGTGCCTGGCGGGGCGCTTGGGGGGGTCAGCATCCTAAACTCCCTGGGAGGCCAGCCGCGCCTAGGGAAGGTCATCCTGGGATAAATAAGGGCTTAACTTACGCAAATTGCATAGTTGATAAAAGCATTTCCGCACCACATCCGATACCTGAGATTTCATGGACAGAGCATGGTTGAAAATTATGCCCAAGTTCTTTACCTGGTCCACTACCTCCACGAGGCCACATTCAGGGGCCCAAGGGAGGCAAGGGCATCCTCATATCAGCTGCTCCTTCCCAACAATACCACCTCAGTCTTCCCCAGATTGAGCACGAGGTAGCTCCGACACATCCAGGCAGCTAAGCCATTCAGGCATTCCTCCAAGGCAGAGGCTGAGTTGGCAGGGCTCACAGGGCAAGAGATGGAAAGTTTTGTATCATCAGTGTACTGATGATACTCAACCCTGTGCTTGATCATGACATCCCTAAAAGGCGGCATGTATACGTTGAACAACATAGGCAAAAGACTAGAACCTTGAGGAACACCACAATTCAGGCTCCTCGGGGATGATGAATAAATATGATTGGCTCCTCCATTCCAGGTATGACTGAAACCAGTGCCCAGCAGCTCCCATCATACCAGCAACATCCTTCAACCACTGAAGCAGCAACCCATGGTCAATCATAGCGAATGCTGCCATAAGGTCCAGCATAACCAAAATGGCCAGTTGCAGGAAATTTGGGCAATTAAGCAGGAAGAATTTTTTCTCCCAGAGTATAGAGCCTGGGTCATTCCAGCAAGGAAGAAAGAACTATATGGGAGACCTGCGGGGGGATTGGCCATTTTAGTTTTGACTGGATTGAAATGGGAAAGCACCCCCATATCAGATTTACCAGAAAACACTTTAGCATTTTGTTGAACAATAAAAGATAAACCCTTACTGATAATTATTACCTTGTATCTCCCACCATCCCTTGGGATATTAGAACGAACAGGTTTTTGGAGGTAATTGCAGGAACTGATAGATAGACTTGAAGATCAGTACCCAACAACCCCATTGGTAATGTTGGGAGATTTTAATGCTCGTACGGGTAGCGATATTCGCGAAATTGCACAAGTGACTGGAATTGATCCGGAGGATTCTTTCCTTTTAATTTACAGAGAGTCCAGAGATGTGATGCTTAATGCACAAGGTACCCAGATGATCACATTTCTGTATAGGACTGATTGGATTATTCTAAACGGAAGAGGTGAATCAGATACAAGGGGGGATATGACTTTTTATTCTATGAAAGGCAGTAGTGTGATTGATTACATTTGTGTCCCTGTTACTTATTATAATCTATTTAGGAACTTTAGAATAATGACTCAGGGTACAAGTGATCATCAGCCTATGACAGTTGAATTTCAGGTTAACTCTGAGCAGTTGTCTCAATTTAATATTGATCCCTTGGGGACCAGTTATGAACTTAAGACCGAGAGTACAATCAAATGGGGGCCTAAATTGGCCCAGGAAAGTCAGAGTTCTTTTACGAATACTAATATGATCCAGATTCGTGATTTCTTCTCAGAGATAGATATTCTGGAAGTTGATATATCTAGTCATTATCAAATGACAGTCCAATATATTAAGGAGAACTTATTAAAGAAAGCCCCGGTGGGGGGGGGGAAAGGACTTGGGAACCATCATGGTTTGATTATGAATGTAAACAAAAGAAAGTGGAACTGAAGAGGGCTTGTAGGATGGCTAAGAAATCCAACACCAATCAAGTAGTTGAAGATTTGATAAAGAAAAACTATTATATAGAGCCTTAATAAGATCAAAAAAGCAAAGCTATCAACGCTCCCAATGGGTATGTTTGGAGGATGCTGTTAGGAAGAAAGATGTTTCCCAATTTTGGTCCATAGTTAGAAAGGGATACCGTGATGATTATTGTAGATTGGATTCAAGTATTCCAGGTTTAGCCTGGCAAATGCATTGCTCAGAGATCTTCAATGCATTTGAAGAAATTGATCTGTCTGTTGACTCAGGGAAATTTGATTTGACGATTTGATTTCCCAACTTGGGAACCGATAACTACAGAAGATATCAGAGAGCTTATAGTTCAGTTAGCTGTGCGGAAGGCTGCTGGTGAAGATAGGATACCTGGAGAAATCCTGAGGGAACATATGGAATGGTGGGTGCCAATGTTAACCCAGCTGTTTAATTACATCAACTATTTTGGTTATATCCCAGATAATTGGAACTCTAGTATTATTGTTCCAATCCATAAAAAGGGTGACACGGGTTTACCAGCTAATTATAGGCCTATCAGCCTAATTAGCATTATTGCTAAGATGTATACTAAAACTCTTTTAAGGAGGTTGGAGGGACTGGGCAGCAAAAAACCCATCTGTTCCATGAAGAACAGGCAGGATTTCGTTCAGACCATTCTATATTAGATCACTGTTTTACTTTATCTTTTTTGATAGATAAATATGTCTTTGCCAGGAAAGGCAAATTATATACAGCCTTCATAGACTTGAAAGTAGCGTTTGACATGGTTGATAGGGGTCTTCTATGGGATAAACTGGGGAGAACTAATATAGACAAAAGGCTTGCAATTTTAGTACAGAGGCTATATCATAACACTCACACAAGAGTGAGGATATCATCAGCTGGTGTTTACATAGACCCTATACCAACAACTCGGGGGGTCAAGCAAGGTTGTGTGCTGGCCCCCTTTTTATTTAATTTTTTTATAAATGACATTGTTTTGGTTTTACAGGGAAAAGAATACCATCCAGCCTCTGTTAGACAGACAGAGGTTGGTATACTCATCTATGCAGATGATATGGTCCTGGTTTCTACAACTGAAATAGGCTTACATATATCCCTTAATACTCTGGGAAATTATTGCTCAAGGAAAAAGTTGAAAATCAATTACGCGAAGTCTAAAATAATGGTGTTTGCCAGACATTGGGACAATAAGTTGTGGTTTATTGAAAAACACCCATTAGAACAGGTTAAGTCATATAGGTACCTAGGTCTATTATTTACTTCAAGCAGTTCTTGGTCCAACCATATAGACTCTCTGAAGTTGAAGTTGGAAAGTACAGTGCCTGGTGTGATTAAGTTCTGGAGAATCCATGGGGGGAGATTATTTAGACAAGCCTTAAGCATTTTGAGACAAAAATAATACCTCAGGCCCTGTATGGTACAGAAATCTGGGGGTTCGAGGTGGCTAGCCAGTTAGAGCCTGTGCAGAATAGGTTTTTGAGGAACATCTTGGGAGTTCCGATTGGAACTCCAGTTTGTTTACTGCGAACTGAAACTGGAACCCTTCATATCGAAACCCAGGCAAAAATTAGACCATTAATATATTGGAAACATTTGGCACAAATGACTGATGAAAGACTGCCTAAATTGTGTTGGCTGGAAATGGAGGCATCAGATTGTAATTATAAATGGGTATGTAAGTTAAGAGCCTTTACAGAAGAAATGGGGATGTCACTTTCATTTTTAGCTACCTATTCAATTAATCATGTGCAAAGGATGTGTATACAATGCCTGGATGACCTTTATAGGCAAAAAGATTTGGAGGCTATCAGATCGAATAAGGTAGCTCCTTGGTACGGCTCCATAAAAGAGCATCACTTACAAGAATATTATTTAAGTGTGATGCCAAATTTCTTTCTGAGGAGAGCCTTAGCGCTTTTTAGATTTCAAATGATGCCCTCAACAATTCTTGAGGGAAGATACGCCAATATCTCTCAAAATTTGAGGTTTTGTCTGTGTGGTGCCAATGTTCCAGAGAATTTACCACATTACCTATTTGAATGCCCACTCCTTGCTGATGTCAGGGCTAAGTATCTCTACCCATTATTACACTTGAGTTCAGCCCGAGATTTGCGTGCTAAAATTATTTTCTTGTTCGCAAATCCCGAGGAAAAGTTTATTTTAAAATTGGCAGATATGGCTCACGCCTTTATAGTGCAGAGAGGCAAGATCAAACAAAGTATAACTCAATAGACTTTAAAAAGCGATAAAAGGGAACAGGATTATTTGTGCATCTGGATCTGATTTAGATTGAATACTGCCTAATTATCAATAATAATATAGGGGCTATAGGACAATGATATCAGACCCATGGGGTCTTTTTTTTTGTATTCATGGGCAATATGGTATTTTATTGTTTGGAATTGGGTCAATAATCACTGATGGGAGTTTGGTACGGTGGTTTTATTTATTTATATCAGCCTATGCAAATTTTATTTAATTTTATATAGTATTGAATTTTGTAGTGTTACATTATATTTTATATTTTGCCATAACCTATTGGCTGAAGCAATAAACTATTCTGATTGATTGACATAGCAAATTGGACAAACTATAGAACTTGATAGGGCAAATACATTGATTGATTGGTAATTTTGCGGAATAACTACTCAGGGGTCAAGAGTTTCCTGTACTCAAGCTCCGAGGAAGAGCTAGGGCTAAGTTTAGAACATTATTCCCTTTTGGGACAATTATATCATGGTTAATGATACATTAGTTGTATAAGGACATCTGTACAATTAACTGGAGGAAAGGATGACACCCATTTATAATTATAATCGATCAACACGATATGCTGAGATTACCTCCAGGGTTGCATCTAATTCTGAATCCAATTCTGAATTCAATTGTTTTTTGCTTGATTTTACTAGTTAAAAGGGGAATCAACTGGATTTACTTGAAATTATATTATGTTTGAATTTTGTTGAAGACCCTCTAGTGGGTAAATGCTTATTATTGTGAATGTTTTTTCTTGATCTGACTTAGTGTTGGTTTTCTGTGTTGTTTTATTGTATATTTTGTTATAACCAATGGTTGAAACAATAAACTTTTACATACAAAATGGCCAGCTGTCCTTGATCTAAAATCATCATCAGATCATTCAACACCCTGACAAGTGCAGTCTCTACCCCTTGGGAAGGCCAGAACCCGGAATGGAATTTCCCCCAAATATTATTGGAGACCAGGTTTCTCTGTAGCTACAAGGCTAATCACCGATATCGGCATACCGGCTTTTTAACACTCGCCGCGTTACTGTTTTTTTTACATCATGGCCATTGAAATCAATGGCCGCAATGTAAAAAAACTGGTGAACTGGCCAATGTTAAAAAACCGGTATGCCAATACTGGTAAATCCAATACTAGGCAGATCCGGTACTGGTAAATCCGGTATCTGGTATTCTCACCGGTGTCCCACCCCTAGTTTTCAGGCTCATGGTCACCTGGCTTTTGGTATGTACCATAGCAGCAGTGTTTGAAAGACTCTCAAAATGACTCTGTAGAATGCAGTGGCTAGGGAACAGCAAGCTGTGGTGACTGATCCTTTACCACAATAAGCACAGAGAATGCATTTTGAAATTGGTGCATCACTTTTGAGGCTGTTGTTGTGTACACTAACTTACCATCAAGATGTACAGGATGTCGATACTCGTATGACTGCCCACTGCTACACACGCATGTCTCTCTGACCCCGTATCAAGGCCAGCCTCCCCCACAAAAGCGGTGTGCTAACAGTTATCATGACAACTATGTGGACACACTTCATCCATGCAGCAGGCCTCAGGTCACCTCTACTTACCTGTGAGTGGCAAATGTGTGTGCACCACATAGCTGCTCCCCATCATGAAATTCAGGCCACCTAGAAAACGTGATAGTAAACATTCACTCATAGGTAGTTAATGTCATATTAGTTTACACCCAAAGACAGTCACTTCAGAGACAGAGATGTTGAAATCCCCATGCCCCCTTCCATCAAATCCCATTTCACAATGCAGGGCATTACCAAACAAGCAAACCGAAACAGCAACCCACACCACCACCACCCACCCATGAAAGCACCAATGGCACAGTTAGTGGAATTACAAGTATGGAAATGTTGATGGGGGAAGAGAAAGGCATGTTGGCATTTACAGTACCCCTCCCTCCATACCCCAACCCTCAAAACTGCATGTTGGCATTTTACCAAACACACACAAAATGCAAACAAAACAAAACAAAAAAATTAAAAGCCAAAGATGAAAAGACAATAATCCCAAGCATGGAATTCCAGAAATGAAACATGGTTCTGCCCTTGTCCCCATTCCAGATCATACAGCATATTATTACCAAACCCACACAAACTGCAAAAACCCTCATGGAAAGCCAGAGACAAAAAGACATGATTTCCAGGTGTAGGAGTTTGGTCAATTGTGGAACTTGCACCCAGATTACTCACTTTGTGCAATAAAACCACTGAGAAAGGCAATTGGAGGTGGTAACTGAAAACCAACACAAATACAATGGTGCTACTGGGGTGAGTACTTGAGAGAAATGGCACTGCAGTAGCTAAGACGCTGCTCAGTCAGGAAGTAGAAATGGACAAACAATGGGGGTACACATTTTTTAATTTGGGTCTTTTGACTGATGGGGAAACTGTCCCCAATCCACATTGCCTAATCAGGAAAGTGCAAGCACAAGATTCAAGGTAACAAATTGAAATGGGGTAAAGAGTAATCAGAGTAACTGGGATCATGATTTTAATGGTCACGTATCACAGAAACAGATTAAAAAACCCGAGTGAAAATGGAATTATAGAAACAGTTTGGATACACAACTACTAAAGAGAGCCGAATGATCACAACCATAAAATGAAAAAGGAGAACTGAATGGAGATGAGTCAAAAAGTGGCTCATCTCTGATCTGGCATACACGGAATGGTTTGGGAAAATCCACTGGCTGTGGAATTTGACCTAAATATCCACTTCAGCTCCACAAAGAACTGCTTGAGGCAGGAGACAGAGGTAGTACTGGAAAAGGGGACTTTGGACAAAGGCCCCAAAGTAAACCAAACTGCAAGTTCATATTTGTTTCCAAACAGATCAGGCCTAGTGATCCAATATTGTATTCAAAGACAGCTTGTGAGTCCAGCATGACTTTAAAGCTTCCAACAACCATTTCTGTAGATTGTGCTAATTACCTCCACCCTCTCTGTTGACATAGGCAGCGATTAGAAGGTGGAGAGTTTTGTCTCACTCACCTGTAAAAGGAAGGAGGCAACGGACCCTTCCAAAGGGCCATGCGAGCTGCAGGCAAAACTTTGGAAGTGGTGAGCAGCTGACATTACCAGGCTAATTACTGTTTTGGCACCAAAGGGGTCTCACCTCACGAGATTTTGTGGGAATCATCTTACTGCCTTAGAGAACACCACAGGTAGATGGCAGCATGCTAGGAGTGTCAAGCAAAGGCTTGTCTCTCAAACCAGAGAGGTTGAGAAGTCCTGAACGGGAAGCACCGCACACCAGGTTAACGGAAATGTGGAGGCAATGGTCACCCATGTGGGCAATGCAGGGCTGGCCCGAGGGTTTCAGGGGCCATGTGCCAAGCCTTGCTGCGGGCCCCAAAGGCCGGCACTCGCTAGAATTGGGGGGGGGGATATTCGGGGGATGAGGGGCGGCTGGTTACTTACCTGCAACTTGACTGTGTCAGCTGAGCTCTGCAGCGTATAACTGGCCAGGAATTCCCAGGAAGTTTATGCCCCCCCCCCCATGAGGACTAACTTGGAGACACCCGGTGGGGAAAAAAACAAAACCCAGCAGCCTCTCTCAGTCTCTAGCCTGAGGTGGCATGGGGCCCTTCCCCGCCACGGGGCCATGTGCCTGGGCATTGGTGGCACATGCCTCAGGCCGGCCCTGGGGCAACACGGTCCAGCATCAAGTAATCCCTCCAGAGGTCCCATCCAGGGGAGGAGGCATGGGGGGCAGAGATGATCCTGCGTCCCCACTCTGAAGGGAGGAGCGGTGCCATTGTCCCCTTGTGTGAATTAGAGAGGAAATCCCTGCCCCATGCTGTACGAGGGGGGACCAGGATCAGGCGCACGAGGAGCAAATTGAAGAATATATCAAGTACGTGAAGGACCTGGAGCGGACAATGCAGGCACCTCCCACCCTCTTCTCCAGAACCAGCCGTGGAGGAGTGGCAGGACCCTCAGGACATACTCAGCCCCAGAAGAACCTCCAAGGGACAGCCATGCCCTGCCATTAGGTGAGTATGCATATGCCCAGGCAGGGGAGGGGGGGCTTGCCCCCCTTCAGGGATGCTGTTTGGGGCAGTGTCATGCCCCTGCGATGGAGATGGGGGACCCTCACAGGCTTGGCTGGGAAGGGGTATGGGTCCCCTGGCCCTGACAAGAGCAAGAGAGGTCATTTCCTAGTCAGGTCCAGTCGCCAAACGTGCATTCCCAAGTGGCATTCTGCCACACAGCCCAGTTCTGGGCCAGTCCAGTGGCCAGGGGTGGGACACCAGGGCAATTACCAGGTACCGGATTTACCGGATACCGGTTTTCAAAAAAACAGATTCCCGGATTAAATCCAGTATACCGGTACCGGATTTATTCCATTGATTTCAATGGGGAACTGTCCCCATTGAAATCAATGGAATAAAAAAAATCCTCCCCCTCCTAGACTGTGCGGGTGGAAGGGGGGACACCTTTAAACAAATAAATTTCCCTAAGTGAGTGTCTGACTGCTACTGCGGCTCCGGGCCGCCACCGGCGATCCAGAGCCAGTCAGGCACCAGCGTCCAGAAGCCAGTAAGTAAGTACCTGTACTGTATGATCCCTGGGGTGGGGTGGGGTGGGGGTTTAACACCCCCCACCCCACCCCAGGGATCACCCTAAGTACTTCCCAGTTCCCAGGGATCGCCTACCTTGAGCTCCGGGTGGTGGCGGCAGTCCGGTGGCTTCAGCGCCAGCTGTGGCTGCTGGCTTCAGCACGCTAGTAGGCCTTCCGGGGAAACCCAGGAACCCTGGGAACTGGGAAGTACTTAGGGTGATCCCTGGGGTGGGGTGGGGGGGTGTTAAACCCCCACCCCACCCCAGGGATCAGTCAGTACCGGTACTTACTTACTGGCTGCTGGATGCTGGTGCTAGGCTGGCTCTGGGTCACCGGCAGTGGCCCGGAGCCCGGTAGGGGTCACAATTTTTTTTTTAATTATTTTTTTATTTATTTTATTTAATAGATTTTTATACCGCCCCATCCTGCAATGCAGCTCGGGGCGGTTAACAACAATAAAAACAGTTTAAAACATTTAAAATACAAATATAAAACATATCAATAAAACAGGGCAACAAATGATCATAAATAAATATAAAGGTGGGGGATTAAAAATCACCCCCCCCTCCCTCCCTCCCAAAGGCCTGGGCAAACAGCCAGGTCTTACAGTTTCGCCGAAATGTCAAAAGGCTTGGGGCCAGGCGAGCTTCCTCCGGAAGGGAGTTCCACAGCCGCGGCCCTACCACCGAGAATGCCTGCTCCATCGTGGCCCCCCGCTTAACATGGGGGATCTCCAGGAGGGCACCCCCGGCAGACCGCAGGAGTCATTCCGGGGCGCGAAGGGCGAGGCGGTCCCTAAGGTAAGAGGGGCCAAGGCCGTATAGGGCTTTATAGATCATTACTAGGACCTTGAACTTGGCCCGGCACACTATCGGCAGCCAGTGCAGCGCTCGGAGCACCGGTGTAATGTGCTCCCGGCGACCCGTCCCCGTAAGAAGACGGGCCGCCGCATTCTGCACCAGCTGCAGCCTCCAGGCCAAGAACAAGGGAAGCCCCACGTAGAGCGCGTTACAGTAGTCGAGCCGCGAGGTGACGAAGGCATGGATGAGGGAGGCCAGGTCCGGGCCAGAGACATACGGACGCAGCCTACGTACCAGATAAAGCTGGCGGAAGGCAGCCTTAGCGACTGCCTCCACCTGCCGCTCCAGCCGCAGGTCTGCGTCCAATATGACCCCCAGACTCCGGACCTGCTGAGCTACAGGGGGGCAAACCCCCCCAATCAGGGGGGCCACCACCCCCTTCGCCCTCCCCACCACCATTTTGGTGCTGGCCAGGCTAGGCAGGGTGGGTGTGGGGTGTCCCACCTTCCACCCATGCAGCCTGGGCTCAGGGAGGGAAGCATGTGGTTTTTTTGTGGTTTTTTTTTTTACATTGCAGCCATTAATTTGAATGGCCCCAATGTAAAAAAAATAATCTGGTACCAGGGATCCGGTAAACGGGCCGGATTACCGGATTAATCCGATACTGCCGGTACATCAAAATACCGGCAGTATCGGATATCGGATGATCCGATAGTCCCACACCTAGTGGCCACAAGGGGCCACTCCTGTGGATGTCAGTCCCCAGGGAGGAACCCCATCCCCTAGCCAGGGGATATGCAGATGTGTCAACCCCAATGGGCACCCATCTCCTTCAGTCCACAAAGGAGAAGATTTGGAGGGGGAACCACGTGGACATTTTTTCCCTCCTCCTTAGTGATCCAATACTGAACCTCAGAGTCCAAGAGGAGAGGGCGGGGAGTGCAAGAGATTCAAATGCCTCAAGGCAGACCACAATTGGGCAAATTGGTCTGCAGCTTACTCTATCCTTATGGAAGTTATATTGCAAATGTTCCTGAAAAGATCTTCTGAGTTTGTCAAATACCAGGACATAGTTAGGAGAGCACCCAGAGTCCTGTAAAGCCAGAGGGAGAGCCTGAGGCAGCGCCATAGGCACACACCAGGGTCAAGTGGCCCTTAGGAGGGGCCTGGGAGGCTGAGGTTGGACATCTTTTTCTCTTCCATGAACTGTGATCACTGAGAAGTGGATATCTCAGGGCCTAAAGAGAATAGTTCCTCTGGGCTTGCAGATGGGCTCTGAGTTTGATTTCAGGGGTCAAGGGTTACCTGCACCCAAGCTCCGTAGAAGAGAGAGGGTTTTCTTTGACCAAGACAGTTTGGTTCAGCCAAGGGTTTGCCTGTACGCTCCGTGGAAGAGCTAGGGTTTATTTGGACCAGGACACTTGAGTTCGATTCAGGGGTCAAGGGTTTGCCTACACCCCAGCTCCGTGGAAAAGTCAAGGTTTATTTTGACCAAGACATTTGGGTTCAGCCCAGGGGCCAAGGGTTTGCCTGCACCCAAGCTCCGTGGATGAGCCAGGGTTATTTTGATAGGGTTTGCCTGTACCTAAACTCCATGGAAGAGACAGGGTTTTTGGATTAGAAATTTTGGGTTCAACTTAGGGTTTAGGGGTCTGTATGCACCCAATCGAAGTTCCCTGAATATGCCGGCACCTACAAGAAGCATCATCAGACAACTTGCAACGGGATCCTGTTGTAGTGGAGTTCTGCCCAACACTACAAATCAATCTAAAATTACGGATTTTATGTATGGTCCTACCAGGAAAACTACACAAGATTGCAAGTGTAACATCGTCTTGGACTATTGTAATGACAATCCTTTAGCTCTTGAGGTATCAAACCTCAGGGCCCAAGAGGGCGAGGCCTATACCACAGGGAACAACTAATATGGGGTAGATGATAAACAGAATGTGCCCTCCTCTTTTTGTTTGGTTGATCATCTAGATTTATCTAAGCCTGTTATTGATTGTGGGGAGTTTTATAATTCCAGTAGAGCCCAGGGCCTATTGGATATATTAGAGCCACACTGTTCGAGTGGGGAAGGGGATGAATTGGATTCAATTCCTGAAAAGGAAAAGGATATCATAAGGGAAAGGGTATTACATAGGTTGGCTGGATTATCCTCAGGAAAGGATGTTAGGGATATTATTCCCTTGGGATATTATTAGTAAACAATGTGTAATTAATGCTCAATTTGTTAGAGAGGTTTTTACAAACCTGGAATTAATACACTCACAGGTAGAGGAAATTAAGGAAACCACAACTCTCCAGACAAGGCTCTTAGTAACTCATGAACAGGTTATGGAGGTGGGGGCCTCTGGACCTGTTACCTTAGGGGAGGTCCAGGGAGATAATTCTTTACACCCTCTGAAGAACCTGAGGACTACCAATGTACAACCCAGGAAGGTTAGCTTTCCTAAAGTCATGAATAAAAAAAGGGAAACAAATATTAAAGCCCCATGTGGGGAAAAAGAGCAAAAACCTTAAATTGGGTAGGAGGAGTATGAGGGCTAAAACTGCTTTTAATTTTTAAAAATTGTATAGACATTTGAGTAAAGTGGAACCAAAGTCAGTCAATTCTTCTTCAAGAAAGAAGCTGGCAAATAGGAAAAAGGGGCTTTGTTCCCATAATTCAGTCAACTCAGGAAGAGTGGTAGAAGACGTGGATATCTCAGGGCCTAAAGAGAGTAGTTCCTCTGTCATGGATATGTGGCCATGAGAGTATGCAAATTTTGACTGGACCCTTATCTGAAATCTCTCTTCCTGGGGTGGAAAGGCTGCATGAGAAGATGCCCCCTAATTCTAACGGACTTGGAGCACCTATGATAAATAATATCCAATCTAAACCCATTATTCTTTATCAAGGAGCTCAGAGTAAATTAAAGTGTCATGGCAATCATATGGTTGAAATTTCTAACCATGGGAGGGATTTGAATGGTATTCAAGCTGAAGGATGGTGTTTCCCCCCTCCCATATGGAAACTGTAAACAATCCAGACCCAACTGGTGCTTATTAATTATCCCAAGCCAAGGGGGTTTCTTTCCCAGTGGAAGCGGTTTGAGCATCTGCGAGGACAAATACATAAAGTCTCCTGGTTAAGATTAACCCCCTAGATATAGATTCCATTCAATTTTTGTCTCATAATTATGATACTGTCAGGGCACTGATAACATTTATGTCATCAAGTAGTTTGGGGAAACTTTTCCAGCTAAGTTCACAATTAGCTCTCTTGGGAATAAGAATGGTTAGAACCAATATAATTTGGTGATTTCCCCCTTGAGACAGGAAGAGGTATGTGGGGTAGGGCAAGAATCTCCCACATTTGAACAACAAGAGTCTTCATTAATTGCGGCATATGAGCTTCTCCCTGTGGAGGAACAGGGAGATATAATTGATAGACTAACCACCCTTCGCAAAAACTTAATCGAGATTAAGTCTAGAACTTCTTGGCCACCACTGGACTCCCTAACACAGATTATAATACCACAGGTGGAGGGCTCCAATGTTTTCCTCAAAGTGGATGGGTCAGCTGCCCCCACTTGAGGGTGGCCTGAAGGGTCCCTTCAAAAAACAGTGGAATCCAGGCAGGAGGATTTAGAGCCTGATAAGACAGGTTGTGTCTTGTTCCCTCTCCTGTTCAACGTGTATATGCAACTGCTTGGTGAGGTGATTAGAGGGTTCGGGGTGAGGTGCCATCGGTATGCGGATGACACTCAACTGTATCTCTCATTTTCAACAGATCCAGGCCTGGCTGTCTCAGTGCTTACCCGATGTTTGGCAGCTGTGGGGGATTGGATGAGGGCTAACCGACTGCGATTGAATCCTGACAAGATGGAGGTGATGCTAGTGGGTAAGTCAGTAGAAGTGACAGCTCTCATGGTTGATAGGATTTGTCCTCCACTGACTTCCCAGGTATGGAATCTGGGGGTGCTCCTTAATGGCAGCTCTGCCTGGATCTCCAGGTGGAGACTGTTGCGAGGAGTGTCTTCCACCAGTTACATCTGGTGCAGCGACTTCGGTCGTTGGTTTCAGTTCCTGACCTGGCCACGATCATCCATGCTTTTATCACCTCTCAATTAGACTGCTGTAATGCGCTCTACGTGGGGCTACCTATGGTGATGGATCAGAAGCTTCAGCTGGTGCAGAATGCAGTGGCCCGGCTCTTAGTGATACTGAGCCGCCAGGAGCACATTACACCAGTGCTCCCATCTCTGCACTGGTTGCCCATAGTCTTACACGGTCTGGGCCCTGTCTACTTGTGAGATCGCCTCACTCTCCGGGTCCTAGACTGGCCCCTGTGGTTGTCCAGGGGCACCACATTGGAGGTCCCCCAGGTTTTCTGGGGGGCCACGTAGGATAGGGCGTTCTTGGTGGCCGTGCCATGCCTTTGGAACTTTCTCCCGGTGGGGGCCTTTCTGGCCCCGGACTTCCCAGCTTTCTGAAGGAGTTGTAAAACCTGGCTGTTCTGTCAGGCATTTGGTGAGGGTGAGGGGTGGGTAGGGGGTGGGGGTTGGTGAGGGAGTGGGGTGTTTTTTATTCTTTTCTTTTGTATTGATGTGTTGTTATATTTTATTGTGTTTATTGTTGATGTTAGCTGCCCCGGGTTGCCTGTGGCAAGAGGGGAGAGGTATAAATTTTAAAAATAAATAAATAAATAAATTGTGCTCGGTCCTGATATGAGTTGGAAGAAACATCATAGAGAAATCAAAATAAAGGCTTCTCAATCATCTATGGCAACAATTAAATTTCATAGTACTTATTCCCAGAGATCCCTGGTGGATACGCTAAATGTTTATAAGGCCAAAACGGTTGCTCAATTGTCCTATGGTTCTGAGGTTTGGAGGTGTTCAGCCGTGGATTCTATTAACGTAGAACAAAATTAATTCCTCCGCCGACTCCTTGGTCTTCCCCAGGCTATGCCAGCAGCTTTTTTGTGGCTGGAAACTGGTATTCCCAACCTGGTAACAATCCTGACTATCAGAACCTTGGGATACTGGTTCAAGTTGCTGGCTGCATCTCCCTTAAAATATGCTAAATTGTGCTGGACTGAGGATATGGGTAGGTCGGCTAGTATGCATTCACCCTGGCTAACGTTTGTTAGACAGATCTTGTATAAAATAGGCCTGGGTTATTTTGCTAATAGCGAGGAGAGAATTTATTCCCCACAGGAGAAAGACTTGGTTTACCAGAGGCTTAAGGATATTTCCTGGCAGGAAGATATAGCTAAGGTCCACTCCTCTAGGATGACATCTTTATACCCATTATGGAAGTTTCATGTGGAAATAGAACCATACCTAAAAATGGATTTGGACTGGAAACTGACTAAAGCTTATTGCAGACTTAGGGCTGAGCAAATACCCATGGCTATTAGCAGAGGAAGAAGAGAAGGATCCCGAGGGAGCAAAGGCTAGGGATGGGTGAACAGAACACGGTTCGGACGTTCAGTCATTCGGTCTGAAATCCGAGTTCGGGTTCAGCTGTTCGGTTCAGCGGAGTTCGGTTCGGCCGAACTTGGCGAACAACCAAAAATAGCGCTATCGATACGGAAACCGAAACTGAATTCAAATTGTTTGTTTGTTTGTTTGACCCTGAAACCACTCCTGGTCTCCATCCCTGATGCCAGGAAGTCTGCTCCTCAGCTGCCTCCCACTTCCAGTCACGTTTTTCACCCCCCCGAACTCATCCGAACTTTTCCGAACTGTTCGGCCATTCGAGCATTCAGTTCAGACGTTCAGTTCGGTTGTCCGAACAGGCTGAGTTCGGCCCAAACTCCAAACTTCCGAACCGCGTTCACCCATCCCTAACAAAGGCTATGCTCTTGTGATCAGGGGATGGTGGAAGATTCAATCCACTGTATTTTGGAATGTCCCTGCAACCAAGTGCTTAGGGATAGATACCTCCCCCTTGGGAAGGATTTTCCTTTCCATTTTTCTCATAAAAATTAATTTGGTTGCTTCAGCAATCTGATTTTAAAATTGTTCGTAATTTGGCAATTTTTGCATTAAAACTGGAAGGTAACGGTAATTTTTAAGGATATGTTCTGTTTGTAGTTATGTCCTACTGTGTCTAAGTTGGGGGCTGGTACTCCCACCTAGGAATTTTATAGTCTGTTAACATTTATGTGCTGGTGCATGGTGACAGCAGAACCAGATTAATAAAATTTGATTTGATTTGACCCCTAGCAGGTAGAGGGGCACCGCAGCTCCCTTTGTTGCAGAGCATGCTGGGATTTGCTCACACTCCCCATGTTGATTTCGACACACCTGCTCTCACTGCACTGGGAACTATGCTGCCTGTCACTGTGGTAGGGTCAGGCAACTTGGGCCCAAGAACAAGGGCACCTGCCAAGCAAGGCCACCTCAACCTGGCACTGGGGGCAGAGCAAGGAAGGGCCCCAACACAGTATGTCCTGAAGTGCTTCTGGAAGCACTTCAGGATTGCCCCAACCACTATTCCATAGTGCTTAAGAAGATAGCAAGCAAGTTCTACCTCATTTACCATCTCTCCTACCCCAGGGGTGAGTCAGCGAATGACGTGATTCCAGCCAGGCCCGCTCTGGGCCTGGCTGGAATCACGTCATTCGCTGACTCATAATGGGTCAGCGAAACTTCCATAATGGGTATAAAGATGGCTCAACTGGTGCTTAGGCAAGAAGAGTGGTGAAGCCCCACCCCTCAAGCGGTGCAGCAAGTTCCCCTCAGTCGTAGCATCCAGCCGGCTCCACATTGCTTCTAGCCCCCCCAAGGGGCTTCCCAGGGGTGTGTGGCCAAATGACATCATCTATCCGCACCTCCATGGGAGCCCCTTTGGAGGGGCTAGAAGCAACATGGAGCTGACTGGAGTGGAGAACTTGTTACTGTTGCCACACTGCTGGGTCATTGTTAATTCTTCAGTTACCCACAACCCTGATTCCTCCGCCCTCTTCATCTGAGTGCCCCAGGTGGTTGCCTGAGCCACCTAATGGAAGCACCGGCCCAGATTCCAGCAAAGCTATGCTCTGTCTTTTGTTTCAGCTTTGGAGATAGCTAGACAATACGGTCCCAGGGCCTTATTGGCAAACTGAGACATAAAATCCACATTTCATCTCTTGCCAGTAAACCCTGAAAATTTTGAGCTGCTGGGCTTTCAGTTTCAAGCTAAATACTATGTTGATAAAGCCATGCTGATGTGATGTTCCATCTCCTGTTTGGCCTTTGAAAAGTTCAGCATGCTCCTCGACTGAGTGGTCCGGCAGAGGGCAGGTCTCAACAAGTCATTCAATATAGTGATGACTTCCTGTTCGTAGGGATGGGTCGCATGGGTGAATGCGAGGAACTACTGCGTATATTTCAGGCAGTAGCTAATGAATTGGGAATCCTGCTTGTGCCCAAAAAGATGGTCAGCCCTGTTATCTCGATAACCTTCCTAGGGATTAAGCTGGACACTGTCCAGTTCCTGTCCCACCTCCCTTGGGACAATCTGGAATTCCCTCAGGCTGCATTGCAGCATGCATGGAAGCCAACAAGGTCACAGATAGGCAACTGCAATTATTGCTAGGGAACCTCAATTTCACCTACTGGGCTGTAGGGCCAGGCTGTCTTTTTGTCCTGGTTGTATGCAAATGCAGCAGGTGGCCTCCTTCCACACCACCACATAATATGACGACCACAAGGCAGGCTAGAGTCAGGAGAAGAGAGGGGGCTCCTGGTGCTAGAGCAGGTGGTGTGGTGAAAAGCAACTCAAGCAAGCAAGAAATGCTATCCAGACTAACAATCCACCTTATAGCATTCATCATCACTCGTTTATTAAAATAAATTGATGTCCTTTGAAGTTGTGGGAGCCAGAGATGTACATTGACCTGTGGTTATCTACTGATGGTTCCAAAACCAGAGTGACTGCTGGCCAAGGGAATCGGAACTGATTGATCTTCAGTCATAATTCCAATACTGCTGCTGATTCTTCTTGACCTCAAGCTGAAGGAGGCTGTATTTTGGAGATAGAGGATTGGAATCCTCTCCCTTCAGAAGTCCCAAGCTGCTGTGGTTAGCAGTCAAGTGACCACCATCTTCTGGTGACTATGGACCCTGGGAGAGCGGAGAATGGGACCAGCTGTTTTCACTCACCTGCGAGTCCGGAGCGTGGGGAGGCAGTCCTGCAAGTATAAAGAGACTCCGTTAGCCTGCAGCTGACTGTGGACCCTGGGAGAGCAGAGAACGGGAACAGCTGTTTTCTCTTACCTGCATGTCCGAAGTGCGGGGAGGCAGCCCTGCAAGTTTAAAGAGACTCCGTTAGCCTGCGGCTGTGCTGCAGGTGCGCACCTGGTTCACGCGCCTAAGGGTCACGCACTGAAGGGTGCGACCCTTAGGAGCGACCCTTTGGAGCAGCCTTGGAGCCCGGGACAGCCCTTTTTTCTGAGGGTAGTCCGGGTACAGTCTTGGGTTAGCTTCCAGAGGTAATGATGTAAACTTAGGCTTGTTGTATTGATATGGGATGTGCGAACAGATTGCAGTTTGGGTTCAGTTCAGTTTGGTCCGGTTCGGTCCAGTCATTCGGTTTGGTCGTCGAGTTCAGGTTTGGTTTGGTTCAGTCAAGTTCGGTCGTTCGGAAAAAGATATCGTGAGATCCCGTGATCGTGCCGGAAACCGGAAATTCAAGTGCATGCGGAGCTTGTGTGGGTGAGAGCGTGTGTGTTGTGGCTGGCTGAGTGTTCGGTTTTGATTCGTGTGTTTTGGCTGTGTGGTGTGTTGGTTTGACTGTTGGTTTTGGTTTGGCTGGTTGGTGAGTGTTGGTGGGTGACTGTTGTCTGTGTGTTGTTTACAAAAAATTGAAGACTGTTGTTCTAATTAAATGCCGGGGGGCCAACGTGGTGCTCCCGGAGCCAGTAGTGGAGGAGGAGGAGGAGGAGGAAGAGGTTGCTGCCCCAGACACTGGACCTTTGGTGGTGGTGGTGGTGGTGGTCCCAGAGCCGGTGGTGGAGGATCAAGCGGGCACAGGAGGTGCTGCCAGGTTTGTAAATTTTTTTTACTTTGAGGACAAGAAAGGCTCTACCCATTACAGCAAGCTCACTGGTGTGTGGGTGGTGAGCATCAGTCAGGCACAAACAGTGGGAATCAGCGGGTGGCAGCGGATGTCTGCCACAGAGAGAGAAGGTACTGTAGTGTGGGGGGCTCTTCCAGCAGTCAGGCACGAGCAGCACCCCCACCCAAATATGTGCCTGCCAGCCATCCCTAGCAAGAGTCTCCACTCTCCAGTTGCCATCCCTACCTAGCACCCCCAAATAAGGGCAGGATTTGCACGTGCCAGCCAGGGTCTTTCCAGTTGCCATCCCTAGCATCCCAGGGAGGGCAGGATTTGCACATGCCATCCAGGGTCTCTCCATTGCTATCCCTCCCTAGCAGTAGGAATGGGCGAACAGTTTGGAAATTCGGTTCGGTTTGGTTTAAAATTTGAGTTCGGAAATTCGGTCCGGTTGTTTGAAATCCGAGTTCGGTTCAGAAGTTTGGTTCGGTCGACCGAACAGACCAAGTTCAGTCGAATTTCGAACTTCCGAACCAAGTTCGGCCATTCAGAACCAGGTTTTTTGGTGTGTGTTGCCACTAGGGATGGGCGAACAGAACAGAGTTCAGAAATTCAGTTCGGTTCAGTTTGAAATTCGAGTTTGGTTTGGAAGTTCGGTTCGGTTGACCGAACAGACTGAGTTCGGTCCGAACTCCGAACTTCTGAACTGCTTTCGCCCATCCCTACCTAGCAGCACCCCAAGGAAGAGAGGATTTGCACGTCCCAGCCAGGGTCTTTCTAGTTGCCATCCCTAGAACCCCAAAGAGGGCAGGATTTGCACGTGCCAGCCAGGGTCTCTCCATTTGCCATCCCTAGCATCCTCTAGCATCCCAAGGGGGGCAGGATATTCACGTGCCAGCAAGGGTCACTGTCTCCAGTTGCCATCCCTACTAGCACCCCAAGGAGGAAGGACTAGAGGCATCATCATAAATGCATGATATTACTTAGGTGTTGTTTATGTGTTCCTGTTTCAGAGAGGGTGAGGATGAGGAAACTTCCAATGCCAGTGCCAGGTGCAGGAGGACATCAAGGTGGAGGTCACCAGGGCCACCCCCAGACAGTGGGTGGACAAGGTCCAATGTCTGGAGGTGGTATGATGAGGAGAATGGATTTGCCATCTGCAAGGTAAGGCACGGGGACTGGAATAGGGTATGCATTGCCCTATGACCTGTTAGGAACAGAAGTCCCCTACAGAGAGAGACTGGCACCCACCGACTTGTGGAGACAGAATGCAGGCAGGGCTTGACACAGACCATTGGTCTGACGCAGTATGGCACTTCTTATGTTCCTATCTTTTTATGTTCTTTAGATCTGCTGGAAAAGATTTAAGAGGGCCAGAGAGGGGACCACATCAGACCTAATCTCCCACATAGAGAAGGTGCACAGGGAGAAGGTGGCTTGACTGCAGGACTCTGGCGTGGTCGTGGAGCTGGAACATCAGTGCCAGAAAAAGGGGGGGAAGGCAATCCAAAAGAGACGCCACCAAAGCCCTTCCCCCTCCTCCAGCTCTGATGTGGAGTGCCCTGGGCCCCAGGAGTCTGCAGAAGCAAGGGCCTTTCAGGTCAAGGTGGAGAAGCCCACCCAGGACTTTGTGGCCAGTCTGCAGCAGCGAGCACACACCATGGAGAACCGACTGGTGGAACGGTTCTAGGCGGTTGAGGTCCGGGAGCAGAAGGTGGAGGCGTACTCGCAGTACGTCTCAAAGTACGTCTCCGCTGAGATGGACGATCTGGAACTCTTATGCAAGTCAGTCTCCCAGTAGCAGGTGGCCGTGGCAGGGGCCATTGACTATGCCATGCAGCACAGCTACCAAATGCTGCCAGGTGTGATGTCCCCTGCCCCTAGCTCACGTGCACCCCTTCTGCCTTTTCTCCAAGTTCCTGGGGGCAGGCTCAAAGACTGAGTAGTACTAGTTGATAAGTTTCCTTTCTAGTTTAAAATGTTTGGTTTTTGTTTTATAATGTTGTTGTTTGTTTTGTTAATAAAAGTTATATTTGTTGTTATTGTTACGAGTTTTGTTTGACATGTCCAAGCTTTTATCCCTCTGTGCTGAAGTTCTGGCTGGCAGGTGGCAGAATCTCATACAGCTTGTCGATCCCTACAAGCAGCACCTGGCACCACATGTAGCGTAGTTAAGGTATTAACCCAAAGATGTGCCAGGCAGCATCAGATTCTCAACTTGCAGACAGCCCCCCCAGGAGGGGCAGGGCTTGTGTCTGTGTGGGTGTGCCAGAGAGAAAGAGATACAGGCTCTTTTGGCAACAGGCATCCACGAGTGGGTGTGGAGGAGTAGGTTGGGGGGGCAGGCTTGCAGGCGGGCGCCGGTGGCCACTGGCCAGTCGGGCATGAGCAGCGGCAGCACCCAGAATGGAATGACAGCCCCCTGTGACAGGAATGATGGTCCCAGAATTTTGTTGATGGTTCCTGGGACGGGTGGGCATGACTGCTTCAGGTACAGTGGAATGATAGCCTAAAGCCTATGGAAGTTGAATGCTGTCCCTAGAATTAGTGCATGGTTGGGCACACTTCATTCAATCGTGCAATAGGTAGGTATAGGTAGGAATGCACACAGGCAGGCACATAATATGTTCCATGATTTGTTATATTCCATCTCATTCTGGTAGGTTTGCTGCTGCTGGATGTGGGCATCGGACACAGATGGGAGTTCTTCCTGGTTCTGGCAGTTGGCAGCTTGAGCTGGCCTCCCCTCCACCCCATCTCTCTTGTTCTAGCAGGGAGCCTCTCTCTCTCTCCCTCTCT
>QEPC01008893.1:3193628-3204907 GCA_003113815.1 Sphenodon punctatus
ATTACACAGGGGGAAACACAAAGAACACAGGGAGGGGTAGAAAACTGAAATGAAAATCAATCTAATAATAATCCTACTCTAAATAAATCCAAAACTTAAAACAGGGGAAGGGAATCAGGGATGGAATAAGAGGGAGAGGGAAAGGATTCAATGGAGCGGGGAGGGAGGAAGGAAGATTGAACACAGGGAAAGATAAAAACAAAAAATAACACCTAAATCTATCTAATATAATCTAAATAAATGATAATATGGAGGTAAATGAGTTGGATGGGTGAAATAGGACGAGGATGGCAATGGATTGGGGAGCTGGGAACTGCTGGGAGAGAGGGAGCCTTCTGAAGCACCTGCTGTCAGGAACAGTGATTAGCTCAGAAGGTGTTGGGAAGGGCAATAAGTTTTGTTACTTGCTTTGCCCACCTCACCGCAAGCCCCATTGGCTCCATGTAACCTACCGCGTGGCCAGTCGCAGACTGCGAAGCGAGTGGTCTGAGGAGAAAAGGGATGGTGATTGGGCAGGTTGGCTGCTACTCCAATCCTCTCCACCCCTGGTGCCTGGAAGTCTTCTCCTCAGCTGACTCCTCCTCCCTGTCACGTTTTGCCTTCCAGTGACACGTTTTTGCCACCCGAACTCATCCAAACTCGATCCAAACCGACCAAATTGTTCAGTCGTTTTGGAGTTCGGAATCAAGTTCAGTTTGATTGGTTTGAGTTCGGTCGTCTGAACAGACAGAGTTCGGGCCGAACTTCGAACCGCGTTCGCACATCCCTAGTATTGACCCTCGGAAGACTGCCGTGGCTGATATCCCTCAAAGTAACTTTGTTATGCTTTGGGCTCTGGATACTGCCCCTATGAGAGGAACTCGGATATAAAATATATGACTATTAGGAAGCCCTTGAAATTACACTAAGGGAGTATTTCTGGCTTTCAGATTTTGATTTTAATTTCTCCTCCTCTTTGTCCAAATTGTTCCTTGGGAACTAACTTGGGCCTCTGTTCTGTAGTAAGGTCTCACTATTAGAATCTATCGTAGACAATGAATCTCTATCTGGCCGCTTCCCTCCAAGTACTGTATATTCACTGGACCTAGTTTATTGCCATGGAGTTGAGATCGCGCCCACTGAGTAATCAGCTCAGTCTGGCCGAAGAAATAGCAGCGGCCGATAGGATTTCCAACCAGGTCAAACTCCCCATGTTGATCCAACCCAAACTTTCCTTTTTTTATTCTCCAGTTGATAAAGCTGATAGAGTGGGAGAGGCAGAAAATCAAATTTCAACTGCCTCTAGTCCCTGCTTCGAAGTCCCCTTACAGAACGTATTGCCTCCAGAGAACGGTTCTGAGTGGCATTTTAAGTTAAGGAATAGAGAGACTCTTTGTACCTCGTTAAATCAAAAATTTGAGGATTTTGGTATCAGGTATGATTTGGATCTTGATACTAAATTCAAGGAAATGGAGGAGAAATTAGATAATTTTAATGAACTTTTATTTTCTATCAAAGTATTGGTTGGTGGGCTTTGGCTTGAATTTAATCTCCTGCTCACCTAACCGCCTTTGACCCGTCTCCCTCGCTGCCCCCCATGCCTGGAATTCCCTCCCTACCCACTTCCGCCTTGCCCCCTCCCTCCGCTCCTTCAAATCCCTCCTCAAGACCCACTTTTTCCTCGATGCCTTTCCCAATGCCTGCTAGTCGTTCCCCATATACTTTTACTGTCTTCCCTCCTCTGCAGACTGCTGCAACCAACTTGATTGTAACCAAGCCAAGCACACGCATCTGAGACTTTGAATCTGCCTGAATGTTTGTTTGTCTTCTCCCCTGTCTCTCCCACTGCCCCCTCTCCCTATTCCCCCTTCTTGTCTTTTAGATTGTAAGCCACAGGCAGGGACCGCGTCTATTTCTATGTTCTGTACAGCGCCAGGTACATGGCACTATAGAAATGTTTATTATAATAATAATAATTAATAATAAATAATGAGTTTACTAAATCTAAATTTAAAAAAGTAAAATTTCCCACTGCCTCTAAACTTGATGTAGCCACACAAACGTTTCTGACAATATCAAGTGGGAGTCAGCAAGTAAATGATGAGATTATTATTGTTGATCCTCCCTCTTCTTTGTTACCAACTCCCTTGCTAGCCAATAATTCTAGTGGCCGGTCAACAGAGCAGCCATCCCTACCTGTTTTATCTGGTAGAGATCTCCATGAGGAGCTCTTAGGAATACACAAGAAGTTGCAGCCATCTACAGGAACCATTGTGATGGACAATATGTATAAGGCAAATTTCAATGGACTTCCGGTCCCTGCAGGTCCCAATATTTGGTCACAGGAGACTAATGAGCGCTGGGCAACGGCTATAATTTGCCATTTCAATAAGAAAAATAAATTCTCCTTTTTCAAAAGGAAAGTATTAGATGAACTCAAATTAGTTGAGTTTTTTCATTCAATGATGGGAGTGGCTTTCTGTGTTTCCAAATTAGTGAACTGCAAGCCTCTTATAGATAGGGGTTGTTTCGAGAGGTGGGAATTAGAATTTAATCATATTGCCATTGTATCCAACCTATGGGCTGCACGGTGAAAGCTTAAGGCCACTGGCATTTTCATTCAGAGAATCAAAAATACTCTGGCCAGTTTCCACAGGCAGGGTTACTTTTCCCCCTCCTGTTCATCATGCAATCCCCCTCCTCCAGCCCTCTATTGGTCCCTTTTCCCCTAATAGGCACTGGGAAATAATAGACACTACTGGTGCTATAGATTCTTCATCTCCTGAGGAAGCCAACAGTTATGATGATTTATTAATTGACTATTCATCAATCTTGAAGCAAACTTTAGGGGAGGCATGTGAATGGGTTGAGCAATCCCTAGGGAGGACGATGACTCTTTGGAGCACTCCTCCCCGGATCAAACTGTCATCTACAGGAGTTTATCCGATGTGGGAACCGAATGTCAAGAACTGAACAGTAATTCTGGGGAAAGTGCTCACCCCGTGCCAGCCTCTATGGTAAAACTCAATTTAGTTTCAATAACAAACTTTCCATCGGTCTGACTACCTCAAGCTCAGGTCTTCAGTTGTCTATCGTGGAACTTGGAGGGACTTGCGGTTAAATTAGTAGACATAGGCTGGGTGGAATTTCTGCAAGACTTTGAAATCATTTGCCTACAGGAGACCTGGTTATCTAAAGCTGAAGGAGATGCTTTGCAAATCCCGAGCTTTCAGTTTTTCTCAGGACCGGGAACGAAGGAAGGAAAAAAGAGGTCGTCTGTCCAGTGGAGTTGCGACGTTTATCTGGACCAAATTGAAAGCAGAGTATAACCTGATCCCAGTTAACCTACATAATTGTCTAGCGATAGAAATCAAAGGATCTGGTATGGGGAATTATCTCATACTTAATATTTATATCCCCCCAGATTCTTCACATTATTACTCAGCCGCCATATGGGATCAGTTAGACATGCTGGTCGAGACACTCTGCCAGGCCTATTCAGAGGATAAGCTAATTGTAGTAGGGGACTTCAATGCTACGGTAGGCTCTCAAGACCTAGCCATTACGGATGACTATCTTCAGTCATCCTAAAAGATTACTTTATGTTCCTCAAAAGATCAAATTATAAATAAGAATGGTGGCAGATTATTACAACTGCTAGCTAGCACAGGTCTAATTGTTATTAATGGAAGAACTCCTGATCTCTATGGTGATTACACCTATGAATCCATCTTAGGAACAAGTGTCATTGATTATTTCCTGATATCTCCAGAAAATTTTGATGCTGTAATAGATTTCAAGGTGTTGCAGAGACCTGAGAGCGATCATCTTCCCTTCTGTATTAATTTGGCATTACCTTTTGTTTCCCATCAGGCTCGGCCCTGTGGCCAAATTCCATCTTATTTGAGGTTGCCCATTAAGTGGGACTTTCAGGTCTCCCTTAAAGTCTCTCATTTGCTCAATACTAATAGTCTGCTCACTCCTCGAGATGCAATCCTTAAAGCATCTAACCCCTCTGACATCCTTAGCCTATTCACCTCTATAATTGATCTAATAACACCTCACATTACCAGGCAAGGCCCTCCCCGTACTTCCGTGGGAAAGAAGTTTAATAATAACTGGTATGATTACGATTGCAGACAAGCTAAGAGTCAATTAAATACAGGAAAAACTGGAGCAGGTATCATCTGAGAGAGGATTGGGAGTTATTTATTGCAAAAAGAAGGGAGTATCAGAAATTGTTAAGGACTAAGAGGACTGCTAAAATGTCTCAACTGTGGGCAAGTCTCCTAATCGCAGCGAGATTACAGGATTCGGCAGGTTTCTAGAGACTTATCCGAAACTGGCACCGTAGGGGTGGGCCTTCTGTTTCTTTTCATATTGAGGATGATCAGTGGATAGCTTTCTATTCAGAACTGTTTCATGATTCCTCTAATACGAATTGTACTTCCAGCGACCGTGCAGCCTTCTATGACTCTACCGATAATCTTTTATTTCAATCTTTCCCACCCATTGAAGCAAGGGAAGTCTATGAAAGTATCAGTAGATTAAAATCAGGTAAGACTGCGGATGCTGATGGTATCCCCCACAAACTATTCAAAGAAAATGCCACTTGGTGGTCACCAGTCCTCGTGTCCTATTTCGCTGTTATTAACCAGACAAAAATCATACCTTGGTCCTGGACTTTAGCAGTGATTATCCCTATATTTAAGAGAGGCAACCCAAGGCACCCAGCCTGCTAAAGGCCTATTAGCCTTTTATCGATTACTAGCATATTGTATACCCATGGGCTTCTGTTGGCCTTAGAACAATGGGTGTATGCACAGGCTCTTTTGGAAGAGGAGCAGTCAGGCTTCCATCAGGGTAGATCGACGATAGACAATTGCTTTGTTTTAGCCCATGTCATAGACAAATATGTCCATGTTAGAAGAGGAAAATTGTACCTCGCATTTATTGACGTCTCATAAGCAGTCGACTCTGTCCCCAGAAGGATCCTGTGGGACAAGTTGGTTAAGATGGGCATCAATCCTCATCTACTTGAGGTAATAGTTAAATTATATGAAAATGCCAGAACAGTTGTTAAAACTGGCCCTGGCAGAAGTATAACTTACTCTTTTTCTCTGCAATTGGGGGTAAGACAGGGATGCCTGCTGGCTCCGATTCTTTTCAATCTTTTTATTAATTATTTCGTTCGGTTGGTTGATGATGCAAACCATACTCCACCCATCATTGAGGACAGACTGCTATCTATTCTTTTATATGCGGATGACGTTATATTAATGTCCCAAACTAAACAGGGTCTCCAAAAATGTTTAGATGCTCTGAATTGCTTCTGCGTGGAAAATTTATTCTCAGTTAACTTTAGCAAATCCAACATAATGTGTTATGGTACCAACCGTCCAAATTTTCGTTGGAAGTTGGGGACTCAGGAAATAACACTGGCATCTCGTTATACCTATCTTGGAGGGTCAACCATGAGATGCTAAGGGCAAGGGCTATGCAGACGCTTGTTAGTATTCTGCGTTTCTTTCGTTCTTCCCCAGCGACATCGATTGAACAAATTATTGATATTTTCATAGCAAAAGTTTTGCCTCAATTGTTATATGGAGCCAAAATTACGGGTATGGGCTCTTCACATAGCCTGGAGTTTACACAAAATTATTTTTTATGGAGCATTCTTAAGGCTCCTAGAACAACACCACTGCCACTGTTGCAAGCCAAAACTGCCTTTTTGAGGATAGCAGTTCAATCCAACTTGAGAGCGCCATTTTTTTGGCAGAAATTGGTCAGGGGAAATTGCTCACGCTTAGCAGCCCAATGTTATCATGAACAAAGAAGCCACACAGGCAGTACACCATATATATGGGCTTCCTGGATTAAAAAACTCATGGTAGAGTTCGCCTTATCAATAGAAGGAACTGAGTCCTTGGAGACTCTCTTGGATAGAGTAGAGATTAAACATCTAGTTAAGTGTTGTGAGGCTGATAGAGAAATAGCTGCACTTAGATCCAATAGGATAGCTCCATTATACCATTTAATTAAACAACATGTCTCCCTAGATTATTATTTATTGCAGATCTCAGATCCAAGACTAAGGAGGCAAGTCACCTTATTGCGTTTTAATTTGTTTGACACTGCTGCAGTCAAAGGCAGAAGAGAAGGTCTTGCGTACCCCTCTAGAACTTGTTCTTGTGACAACCATGTAGTAGAGTCGCTATTGCATGTTATATTTAGCTGCCCGTATTATGGGGACCTTAGAGCAGCATGAATTGATCCTTTATTTGTCAATTCCACTCTCTCAATTGAGGAGAAAATTATTATTCTATTGAGAGGCTTTGATCTACAGTCAACTAAAGATGTTGCTTTTTTTTCTCCTGCTGGTAGAAAGAAGGAGGAGACCCATTCAGGGAAATTAATATCTATCCAGGTTATACTTATCATGTTGAAATTTGTTCCTTGGATAGTGCAGGCAGCCAACCAGTAGGATGATATTTTATTTGGGGTTAAGCTCCCACTCCATGGCTTCATTAGGTTTTTCCATTGAGGAGTTTTAACTCCTAATGTCACCATGGGTTTTCATTTGTGGATTACCATCCATTTTTGTGTGTAATTCTTGTATGAGTTGTCGTATGTTTTTTGGTATTGGACTATCAATACGATCATTATCATTTAACCATATTTATTTGGGCTATTATTTTGCGTGTTTGTGCACTTGGTATTTGTATTTATTTGTAACATTGTTAAAGTATAATTGCTGGACACAATAAACTGTATAAACATAGTATGACCTGGCACATGAAGGAGGACCTGATGAGATGGTTTAATTTCCTGGCCAATTTCAATGTGGTGAGCTTTTGGCGGCAGAAACTCCTGCTCAAGGAGGTGCAGACTACCGCCACAGTTGGGCTTGGTTTGGGGCTCTATTTTAGAGGTGTGCAGCACAGAGGCTTAGCGAGGGGGCAGAGCAAAGGGTCACCAAGGATTTCACCTTCCTCAAGTTCTTTCCTTTAGTGTTCACGGACCATCTGTGGGGTAATTGTCTCGCAAATCAATCTCTCTTTTTGTAGTGCGACAATGTGGTAGTGGTGCATGTAATCAATTCAATGACTTCCAAATCCACCTGTGACATGAGGCTGGTCAGGACATTTGTACATTGGTGTCTGAAACATGATATTCTGTTTATATCCGATCATGTTCCCGGAATTAACAATGGCATAGCCAATGACCCCTCTAATTTCCAGATCGACCATTTCCATTGGTTGGTGCCATTAGCCAGTAGTTATGCCTCTGGACATCTGGATCCTTGGATATTAGAACTGTATCAGACGGTGCAGGATACTTTGTCTAACTAAACCAGAGCTGCTTACAATAGGGCTTTCACTGAGTTTCAAGAATTCAGAGTGCTCCAGGTTTGGGATTTGGGTTTCCCCATTCCTGAACCTGAGGTTTTGCAGTTTAGTTTGGAGCAATGCTGTAGAGGCTAGGGATGGGAGAACGCGGTTCGGAAGTTCGGAGTTCGGCCCGAACCTGGCCTGTTCGGACGACCGAACCCAAACCCGAATCCGAACCCGAACTGACCGAACCAAACTCAATTCCGAACGTCGAAATGACTGAACAGTTCAGTCAGTTCTGATCGCATTCAGGTGGCAAAAAAAGGGTCACTGGAAGGTCAAACGTGACAGGGAGGGGTAGTCAGCAAAAGGAGCAGACTTCCAGGCACCAGGAGTGGAGAGGCTTGCAAGAAACGAAACTATCTGCCTCCCCCCTTCCCAACACCTTCTGAGCTAGTCACTGTTCCTGAACAGCAGGTGTTTCAGAAGGCTCCCTTTCCCAGCATTTCCCAGCTCCCCAATCCATTGCGATCCTCCTCCCATTTCACCCATCCAACCCATCTACCCCCATATTCTCATTCATTTATTTAGCTTAGCTTAGATAGATTTAGTGGTTATTTTTTGTTTTTACTCCTCCCTGTGTTCCCTGTGTTCAATCTTCCTTCCTCCCTCCCCCCTCCATTGAATACT
This sequence comes from Sphenodon punctatus, assembly GCA_003113815.1. NCBI lineage: Eukaryota > Metazoa > Chordata > Lepidosauria > Sphenodontia > Sphenodontidae > Sphenodon > Sphenodon punctatus. The sequence continues at coordinate 3,201,629 of QEPC01008893.1, forward strand.
TTCCCTCTCCCATATATTCCATCCCAGATTCCCTTCCCTTCCCCTGTTTTTTCATTTAGAGTAGGATTATTAGATTGCTTTAAGTTTCATTTCAGATTTGTACTGAAATGAAACTTAAACCTTAAACTGAAACCTTGTGTTGTTTGTGATTCCCCCCATCCCATATATATTATAGATAGATAGATAGATTAGATTAGAGATAGTAGACAGTTGTAGGAGTTAGCTTAGTGATAGAGATAGCATTAGTGATTTAGTTTTAGTGTTTGTAGGAGTAGGACTGTGTACTTATTAGATAATCCATTTAGTTCATAGCATTTAGAATAGTTAATAGCAGTTAGATTTAGTGTAGATAGATAGATATATAATATTAGATAAAAATATTAAATAAAAAATCCCATATAAAAACAAAAACAAACAAATAAAAAACCAAAAAACCATATAAAACCAAATAAAAAAACAAAAAACCATATAAAAACAAACAAAAAAACCCCATATAAAAACATTTCCCGAATGGTCAAACCTGAACCGAACGGCTGAACCGAACCCGGACCCGGCGAACTAACTGAACGGATAAACTGAACGGACGAACCGAACGCAGACGAACCGAACGGCCGAACCTAAACCGCGATCTGTTCGCCCATCCCTATTTAGAGGCCTGGCACACAGTAACATAGTCGGCAAACTCTCGGTCCTGGTGTTCGCCAGTGGCTTGGCAGGGCACTCTCTTCTGGGCAAAAGTTTCTTCATCCAGTGAATAGTGGAGCACTGGTCCTGAGAGGTCGGTAGACGGGAAGATTCCAGACTCCCCAATACCCCCAATATATTGGTACAGATTTCCAGTATCCTTTACCAGGTCTGCTGTGATTCTTTTGAGGCTATCATATTTGACACGGCCTTTAAACTGCATTCTTTGGTGCTTTTCATATCAGTGAATTGGTGGCCAAATACAGACGGGCCCAGCCTGGCCATGCCCTTGTGGCCCAGGCTGTAGTTTAGAAAGGTGAAGCCTTCTGATCAGGCTCAGGTTCCCCAAAACAGACTAGAGGTCAGGGTCAGTCAGTGTCCCTTCAGTGAGCGGATTCCCTGGTTTTGTGTCCCATTAGTGCAGTTTTCAGCTATATGCAGGTTTGTCCTAGTGTTTCGGGGAAAGCACTCTAACTGTGAGCTTCTCCACCATTACCAGTTCATCTCTGCCTTTCATAAATGCATGTGTTGAATTTCTCCCTGTAGAAGAATCTGGCTCTCACTCTTTCTGCTTCGGAACAGCCAGCGCAGCAGCTTCACTGAGTTTTTCAGATGACCAAATGCACGAGATTGGGAGATGGCATTTGGTGGCGTTCCGGTCTTGTGTTAGGCAAATTGACTGAGTTACACAGGCTTTCTTTGCTTGTTGTTGATTAATATTATCTGTGATCATTTTGTTCCAGGGTCAACACCAAGAGGGCTGCAAAAACTAATTTGGATAGTGGGCTGCAGTATAGTCAACTTGGCTGCCAAAGCGGCTGGTTGATCCCATTGGAGCTCATAGCTTGGATTGAGCACTGTGGCTGAAGTTGTATGGATAGCCAGAAAGGGCATGTAATGGGAGCAGTTAATGCTCCTCTTCCACAGCCTCAGTAGATTGGCACTCGGATATATTAGTAATACACCTTAGGCAAGAACAACTTACCGAAGGTTGCAGGGTTGGAATTGTTAATTAAGATTAAGAGGGATTAGTTGTGTATATGGTGGCTCCTTCTGTGCACTCAGCTTATTTGGACCCACATGTTGCAGTGAGTAGCATGGTGTGACGCCATTTCCCCAGATAAGGTAGACAGGGCAAAGAGAAAAAATAAATAAGGAAGTGGAGAAGATGATCTTGGCATTGGGAGGGGTATGCATTAGACATGCGAAAATTCATTTCTCATGCCTGGAACGTTTTCCTGCCTGTGGTCACTTTGAAAATTAGTACAAACTCCAAGGGTGGCAGTAGGAGCTGATGGAGCTTAAGGGGTACACTCGAGAAAAGGAGGGTCATATCCTAGATCTGTGCCACAAAACTGTCCCCTATCCTTGTGTACATGCCTTCATCTCGGCTTCCCTACCCTGAGTTCAAATTTTCAGTGCTTGGGGATATAAGCTGGATCAAGTGGTCAGATCCAGGACCTGGAAAGGGGCCACATAAAAACTAAGTAGCTTGGTATCAATCTTTCAGATACCGAGGTGGAACTGTATTTGGGAGCCCTGAAGGACAAGTTAATTCAAGTTTTAAGTTCTATCTGGGGATGGAGTGCAGAACCAGCCACGCGTAAGCTGGTGGTTTGCTGTGGCAGGGGTCCAGTTGGTTAATATAAGTTCATTATAAGAGTTAATGAAGATATCTCCTGAAGAGACGGGGATTCATGACTGAAGCAAGAGCAAGGGTGGCCAGGTTTTCAGCCAATGGCCCAGGGAGCACTGCATTCGAGGACACTGGTCCCGAGTGGGCACTAACCTTTCTTACCTGCTTCAGGTCATGTTGAGAGACAGTGATGTCTTCCTAATTGAGCTTGGCAGCTGGGAAAGAGTGACCCATAGTAGTTAATTTGCAAGGGGCCAGTATTTGAGTGAGCCTCAGGCCAACCGTTAATTGTTGTTAATAAGTTGTGTTACTGGACCCAGGTCAGGGGAAGTTTCCCTGCCCAGATGTTCTGAATCTTGCAATTCAAATAAAGAGTATGGCCTTTAAATTCTACTTCTGCATCCTTGTCTTCTTCCGGGATGCAGCAACAATCAAAATTCATGTACTGGAAATGCACATTGTTCAAAACAAGTTCACGCTACCACCCCAAATCACTAAAGAAGGGGATCAGAGGGGAATACGCAGAACCTGGAATATCTGTAAGGAGGAGTCAATTGTAGGGTTTTTACACTCCTCCCCAAAAAGAAAATGTGCAGGATTTAAACTCCCCTAAATTCCTTATTCTGATTTGCTCCCACTGTGGTGCTCTTCATTCTTAAGTATAGAGAGATCCCAATATGATTCTAGAATATTAAGAACTCCCCAACCCCCTTGACAGCCTTCAGGAGATGTCACTCTACTGGAGGTCAGCTGTGGATGGCAGCAGGTTCTGCTCCCCCCTCTTCTCGCCCCATCCGCCCCCTCAACCCCCGCCCCTGGCTTACCCCTACCATCCGCTACCTCCGCTCTTGCACCCGGGCTGCCGAACGCCTCTGGCGCAAATCCCGCTCCCTCCCTGACTTCCTCCATTACAAATTCTCCCTCTCCTCCCTCTCCTCGGCTATCTCCCTAGCTAGGCA
>QEPC01008893.1:3212052-3241598 GCA_003113815.1 Sphenodon punctatus
CCCTGGGGGGGGGGGGTTTAACACCCCCCCAACCCCCCAGGAATCACCCCATGGACTGTAAACTGGAAGAGGGCTGCTGTACAGGTTGTTGCATAGCTCAGATCTCTCAAACGCTTTGCTACAGCTCCCCCTTGTGGATGGGAAACTATCATAACACCTGGCCAGTCTTCCCTGGGGGCACTGACTCCCCCATACCGTCCATGGGGCTCATGGCAGCTGCCCTAAGGCCAGCCCTGGATGTCAGCTCATACTGCATTCCAGCTTCTGCACAGCATACTGATGACTGATTCTGGTGAGGGAGCAGTGCACTCCTCAGCCATGCTGAGTTGCAGCAGCCAGGCACCCAGCTGATCAGAGTCACTGAGTGAGCCCCAGGGGCAGCAAGGAAGGGATAACGTGCTTGTCTGCCTACCTGCTGTGCCCTCTGCTTTTCTCCAACATCTCCTACATTGGGACTTTCTGCAACTGAGAAGCCTGTAGTGTCAGGACCCAGGTCATGAGTCCTCATCTCTGGGGTTTTGGGAGCAACTGGTGTCTGGGCCTGCTTCACCTTTTCTCAGACCCAGCCATTCCCTCAAGGGGCAGTCTCCAGCCCTTTCTGTGTTCCATATAAGGCTTACTGGTAGCTTCAGGAAACTGGTGGACCATCACCTCTCACTCCTCTGTGCCCTTGCCTTACCCTCAGCCTTGACCCTTGTTTCCCCCCTCTGCTCTGCCTCTGATCCTGTTCCTGCACCCCAACCCCCAACATCCACCCATGACCTAGGATGTCCCTTACCCTGCAATCCTTTCATGTGGAGCCCTCCCCGCTTCACCAGCCAGGCTAAGGATGAATGAACCTTCATTGCCTAGAGGGGCCTGCTGCTGCCTGACCAGGGTTACAGGAGAGCAGTGAGGTGTCACACTGGCTGGCTAGGCTGGTAGGGATGCTCGGGGACTTGCCTATGGGCTTGGCTGAGGACCAGAAAACATGGTCGCTTAAGCCACCTCTGTCAGCAGTAGCAAGAAGCAGGAAGACAGTGAGGACCCCCAGGGAATGAGTTGCAGGACAGGGCCAAGAGAAATCAGAACGCAGTGGGAAGTCTACAAAGGCCTACTGGATCTCTCTTGCGTCGACCAGGCTGTAGTGGTGAGGGCCACCCTTCAGAGCTGCCAGACTCATCACTGCCAAGAATTGCATGCAGGAGACAGCCTGCGCTGCACATGCTCACAGAACATGATTTGAAGGCATGGAGAGTTCATGTCCACCCCCAGGCATGAAGGGGAATCCATGCCTTTCTCTTTGTCTGCTCATGTCAGGCAAGCATGGCTGAGCTTGTGGAGACTTCAAGTCAGCTCCAGGAAAGAAGGAGATGGCTTTTATGGCGGATAGATGGAATAAATTTGAATTTTGAATTTGAAGGATAGCGGCCCACCACAAATTACTTTGGAGCTGACTCAACATTTTGGCTGCCCTTGTTGTAGGGCATCTTAACTCACAGCAGAGGAAAACCAAGTCCCAGCATCCCTGCAAAGTCCACGCATGCATGTTTCTCACTGGTAAGAACCAGGCCGCAAACTGGCAACCCTGGGGTTTGAGGCTAGTGTCCAGCACCACTGAGGCCACTTTTACACAAGACACTTAGAAGCGCCTCCGGAGTCTCGTATTCAAGTGGAAAGCCGAGCGGGGAGTGTTTACATGCTCCCCATGCTACCGGAAGTGAATGCCACCCATTCTCTTCAACGGCAGCTGCAGATGCAGGGATTTCAAGAAGCACATTCTGTAGACCTGAAAATTGAGGTCTACAGATATGCACCTCTTGATAGCCCCACGTCTGCAGCTGGTAGTGCGGGGAGCGTGTAAACACTCCCCATATGGCTTTCTTCCTGAATACAGGGCTCCAGAGGCGCTTCTAAGCGCCTCGTGTAAAAGTAGCCTGACACTCCTTCACTTGGGCTCTGGATTTGACATGTAGTCATGCTCCGAGTCCAGCCATGCTCCCTGTAGCAGGTATAGGCTTGCCAGAAGTAAGTGCTGTCAGGATCCACACCATCAACTCAGTCACTCCATGGGAATTAGCATACTACAGTCTTTATTTTATTCAAAGGCACAGCATAATCTTTCCTCTAAGCCAGGCAACAAGTTCTGGCTCATTTCATACAGTCAATAGTACAACTAATTCTCAAGCCTCTGATCCCTCTGTCTTGGGCTCCAAGCTCCCAATCACAGTCAGGCCTCAGCTCTCCATCTCTGCCTCAAGCAACTCCTGCAGAGATGTTCTCTCTTTGACTTCCAGAATGCTTCTGAGGTCCACTTCCTATTCCTCTCAAATACTGCAGGGAGGGAATGGGCGAACAGAATGGAGTTCGGAAATTTGGTTCGGTTTCGTTTAAAATTCGAGTTAGGAAATTCGGTTCGGTTCGAAATTCGAGTTAGGTTCAGAAGTTCAGTTCGGTCGACCGAACAGACCAAGTTCAGTCGAATTCCGAACTTCCAAACCAAGTTCGGCCATTCAAAACCAGGTTTTTTTGGTGTGTGTTGCCACTAGGGATGAGCGAACAGAACGGAGTTCAGAAATTCGGTTCAGTTCGGTTTTAAATTCAAGTTCGGTTCGGTCAACTGAACAGACCGAGTTCCGAACTTCCGAACCACATTCGCCCATCCCTAGGAGATTGGTTTCCATGTTCCTCAACCTCCATTAAATGCACCGCAGCCTTATTATGATGCTCCCTGCCACACTCCCTCATTCATCTCATTAGTCCATCTCATTACTCCCTCATCCATCTCATTAGAAGGCTATATGGCTGCAGGATTCAGCGCGGCTCATGAGTGCTGTTTGACTCTTTTAAGTTCCAATGTAGGGGTAGGCACTAGTAGGTTACCAAAAGCTGGGTCACATGTCCAAGATCCCCACTGACTTCAGAGTATTTCTAGAGCAAGGGAAGTGTTCTTTTCTTGCTGGCTGGCTGGGGTTACTCCAGGTTTGCTGGCTCCTGCTGCTGCTGCCATTGTTTGTTCCAGGCTGTGTTGCTCTTATCCTCCCTCCTCCTTGGTGTCATTTGCTGTGTCCTGGTCTCTCTGATCCCCCCCCCCCCCTGTGTTTGGTTTCCTGTCCCCTTTTGTGTCTGTATTGCATGTTTGTTTTCCTTACTGGTTTCCCTGTGTTATGCTCTAGTCTGCACTGTTGCCCTTCTGCCTTTTCCCTTTCTCCTTTGGCTGCCCCATTCCCTTCCTTGCTCGGAGTGGGGGGGGGGTGTCCTTACTCTCTGTGCACTCCCCACTTCCTCACTACGGTTTGCCACCTCTATCCTGTCTGATTTGTGGGTATGTGTGTGCGCCTGTGCGCCTTTCTATCAGCAGGTGGCTCAGCAGTTTCCCCCAGTGATTAAAGATTAGCTTTGCTTCATTGCATGCTGCTGTGATACCCTGAGGGGGAACTTCTTAGACATTGCTGCTGTCTAGTGGCCTATATGCAGAGTGCATTTTTACAAGCTGTGGGCTTATAAGGGATTTAGGCATTGTTGTCTAATTGTTGTGCGTTAATTATCACAGGAAGCTGGGCAGAACAGCAATCTGGCTCTTGTTTCTGCCATGCTCCTCCAACATTGCCTTGCCATTGCCCCTGCCCTTCACCCTAGCTACCCCACCTTTCTTTCTGCCCCATCTCCAGTCTTGCTCTCCTTGCCTGACCCCAATCCTGACTATATGTTCCAAACAATGTGTGTACGCCACATCCCAGATGGCCACATCCTATACCCCTTGCACTCAGTGAAGTAGAGCCAAGCTCTCTGAACATGCACAACCTTATGTTGAATGTCTACATAGTCCGCTAGAAGGTGCACTTCATCTTCACAGCTCATGTGGGTCATCCCTCTGTCCACCTTTTAACTCCTGATTGGGGGCTCGAGAAGGTGCCACGGCCATTTCCCCCAAAGTACGTTTAACTTTAGACACGGTAAGTTCTTCTACAAAAATCTTTGAAGGATTGCAGACTAGATCTGTTTCTTTACTGTCTGGCACCTCAATATGTTTACTTATACCTCGCAAAAAAGTGAGACATGTTCAACCCTTCTTCTGCTGTCTGCTTCCTCTATTGGCTCTGCTTCCTTTTTTGCAGCCAGCACTAAAACTGCTTCTCTTCACCTTCAGCACTCCACATGGCCTTGTTCTTCCTTTGCCCCTACTGCCTTGCTGTCCTCTATGCTTGGAACATTCTCTCTGAACAATACACTCTGCTCCCCTGCAGCCTTTATGTTCCTCCTAAAAACCTACTTCTTTTGACAGGCAACTTTTTCCAAGCTCCTCACTAATGCTCCTTTGACTGTCTTTTCCATCAGGAACCTCCATTTTCCCTTGTAACTAAGCCAAGAATGTGAAACTGCAACTTCTCAAATTCTTTAGTGTACTCCTGTCTTCCCCTATGTTCCCTACCCCTTTGTCCATCATTGATTGTAAGATCCTTTTGGTATGGACCCGTCTCTAATCATGACTGTCCAGCACCAACTACATTACTTGTGCTATTTTTATTTTATTTTATTCATTTTTTATCCTGTCTTACACACACACACACACACACACACACACACACACACACAATGATGTGTGGGCATGTGTGTGTATAGACACAGGGATAGGGTTTGGGATAGGGGGTTTTCAAATTGGCTTAGTTGATGTGTACATTACTGTGTAAATATATATATTTTAAAAGTACACATCAACTAAGACAATTTGAAAACCCTTATCCCAAACCCTATCCCTGCCTGGCAAATGTCTGGCTAAAAAGAAAAGTCTTGGATTATTTCCAAAGAATGTGCAGTTAAGAAAATAATAATAAAATAATAATAAATATTCCTTCTTAAAACCCTCCTACCCATCATTAATGTTATCTTCTCATTTGCAGATAAAATATTTTTGATACACAATGAAGACAACAATCGCTGTGTAGAAGTTCAAAGTACAAACTCCGTTGTTACTGGCATTTGCAATCAGGAGAATGAGGCACAAAAGTTCCAGTGGGGGTCTGATGACAATCTTATGAGCATATCATTGAAGTTATGCTTGGGAATACCTTCAAAGACAGACAGGGTTCTGGTTACTTTGTATCCTTGCAACCAGACTAGTGACCTCCAAAAATGGGAATGCAGAAATGAGACACTTTTTGCCATCCAAGGAGAAGATTTATTTTTCAACTACGGCAACAGAGAAGAAAAGAATATTATGCTGTACAAGGAGTCTGGTGTGTCGAGCCAATGGAAAGTGTATGGAACTACAGATGATTTGTGTTCTCAGGGCTATGAAGGTAAAGCTTTTAAAGCTAATATTTTTATTTTCTTCATTAGCTTTATATGTATATCTGCTGGAGAAAGTAGAGTCTTGTGCCTCCAGTCCGTCATTCCATGCCCATATCTACCATCAGCTGAATATGACTGGACTATGGATGTAGAGCAGATCTAAGCCTACAGAAAACTGACCTGGGAGTAGTGCTGATAAAATTCACCTCCTTCCTTTATTCCCCCCCCCCCAAAAAAAAATATTCCTGTTTAAAATAGGATTTTGTGGATTTTTAAAATAGGATTTTCAATTGTAAAAGCCACTTTGACACTACTGAGAGTTTTTAATGGAAAATTTTGTGATACACTCTTTAAAACCATAAAATATTTTTTAACCTAAAAAAAATAAAGTTCAAATTCTTGAGTTTCTGTTTTTCCTCTTAATTTTGTTTTCTATTTTTTGTTTATTTATTTATTTTTGCCACTGAAAGACTTTTAGGGTTTTATGCCAGTATTCTCTCTTCTACCCTTTTTGTGCGCTAACTTTTCAGAACTTCTTCAACATCTGGAAAAAACGCTTTTATAGTGGGTACTTTCAGACGTTACGGGCGGCCGGTTCACCACAGCGAACCACCAGGGGGGGCGAACAGCGCAACCACGCCCGGGGGTTGGAAAATGACCCAAACAGACGTGCCGGGAACGGGACCACGGGCCGGAACCGGGCCGCACCATCACGGCCCGTGGCAGCACAACAGACGTGCAGCCGAACCCCCGGCGGGCGCTAAACCCCCACAAGGCACCGGGCAGGGGCGGGACACAGACATGGCCGACTGAGGGCAAACGAAGCCACAAGGCACACAAGGGAACGCCCACACAAGGGAAACGGGAAGGGAGGGGGGAAGAGCGAGAACAGGCTGACAGCCGGCTCACACAGCGGTCCCGCAGCGGGGCACAATGCACGGCCACACGCCCGGGCACACACACACACACACACACACACACACCAGGGAAAGGCCGGGAAGGGGGGAAGGGGCGCCCGGAACGCCCCACCCGGAACACCGGCAGGGAGGGGGGGGGCACCACCACGGGGCAAGGCACGGACAGCAGCAACCCCCACCCCCACACCACCCCAGTCCAGTCCAGTCCAAGGAGGCGCCCCCACAGGAACAGAGGCAGTCTCGGAGGGGGGGGGGGGACCCCCGGAGCAAGGCACGTTGGGGGCCCCCAAAGCACAGCGAGGCCGGCGGAGGGGCGCCAGGAGGAGGAGGAAGGGGGCCCCACAGTCAAAGGCTGGCACAGGCAGGGCAGCCGGGTCCAGCGGTGCTCCTCCGCAGCACCAGCGACGCTCAGGCAGCACCCACGGAGTCACGGGGATGGAGGGGGCCCAGGACCACGGCCAGGGGCAGCAGCAAGCAGCGAGGCGGGCGGGAGCTCACCGAGGTGGGGTCCGCAGGTCGGGAGCGGCCAGCGGGGACCAGGCCCCCCCCCCGGGCCGGGGCGGGAGCCCACACGGGGGCACCACGCCGGGGGGGGCAGGCCAGCGACGCGGGGCTCACGGGCCGCTGCCGGGGGCCCCGCTGGCCCCAGGGCCCGGGTGGCCCGCCCGGTGGACCAGGTGGGGCCAGTGCAGCATGCCCCGGCGGTACCCCTGCAAGGACATGTAGTGGGCGATCAGGTAGTAGGCCTCGAAGGGATCGGGCATGGTGAGGGCCAGCTGCACATCCACACGCGCCCACACCGCCAACAGGGATGACATCTCCACCGCGGAGGGCTCCGGCACACAGCAGGCAGCAGAAGGGGGCCACGGAAGATGCCCCAGCTCCAGAAGCCGCTGGAACGCCGCCCCACGGGTGCGCTGGTACCCACGGGCCCCGTGAACACAGGAGAAGTAGGTCACGGCCAAGGCAGGGCCACCCTCGGCCAGGCACTCCGAGTAGGCGCCCAGACCACACACCACCAGCGCTGACACGGTCTCCGAGGCGCTCCAGGGCACATGGGCGCACAGCACCTCCGGGATGCGCCCCTCGGGGAAACGAGCCAGCCCCAGGGCCTCCGCATGCAGCCGGCAATCACGGGCGCTCACCACATGGCCAAAGTAACGGAGCCCGGAGCTCAGGCTCTCGTAGGCACCTGCACGGCTCCCCGGCCCGGCCAGGAGCAGCTGCACGGCAGGGGTGTGCCACAGGTCGCACAGAGACATGGTCTCGCGGAAGGCCCAGATATGGGGGGCCCCTTGGGGGCCGGACAGCGGGAGCCCCATGGATGGGCAGCCAGCCATGGTCCAGCACAACAGGGAATGGGACACGGAGCCCGGAGGGCACACAGACTGCCCAGGGCCGGGAGAGGCTCGGCCCGGCCCCCGGGACAGGGAACACGGGCCCGCACCGCAACATTGTAGCACAACAGAGCGAGGCGTGGGGTGCGGGCCCGGCACAGCTGCAGAGAACAACAGCGAGCTCTCTGTCTGCCTAATCGCACCTTCAAGGCCATCCCGCTACAAACAGCGAGGGGAGGGGGCCCGGGGTGCTGGGGGCGGGAGCAGCCGGAACGCACCGGCACAGGGCGCGCGCAGGCCCGCGAGGCCGACCCCCGGGCGGAGCCACCAGCACCGGGCCGCCATAAGCGCTCCCAGCCCCCACCGGGGCCCCAGCACCATGGAGCGCGATAGGGCAGGTGGGAACTGGATGTTCCTCGCGCTCGCGGCTGAGTGGCACCGTGACCACACTGAGCAGCTGTGCCTCCTGACCGAGAGGGTGCACCTGGCCGTCCGCCTGCGCTATGTCCTGGCCCTGCGGGCTGGCGTGCGCCTCCGGGGCCAGCAGGCCCGCAGGAGAGTCCGTGGCCGGCTCAGGGCTCGGCGCCGGGCCTGGGGGGCGTGGCTGGCCGCCTGCCGGAGCCTCACCCGGCCCGCTGCGCTCCGAGGGGCCGCGAGGCGGTTCCGCTGGGCAACGCAGACCCTCCGCCGGGCAGCGCTGCTGGCTATGCCCATAGCGCGGAGCCTATGGGTCACGGAGCGGCCCCAGGCCTGGTGGGAGCGGGCCCAGGCCCACTGGGGGGAGGCCGAGTGGGGGTCCCACTTCCGGATGGGCAAGGCCACCCTGCTGCGCCTAGCGGAGCTCCTCGCGCCCTGGCTGGAGCGGCAGCACACCTCCATGCGGGAGCCCATCCCCATGGTCCAGCGGGTGGCCATAGGGGTCTGGGCCCTCGCAACGCCCGACTCCTGCCGCTCCGTGTCCCAGCACTTCGGGGTGGGGCTCAGCACGGTCGCCTGCATCGTGCGGGATGTGTGCGAGGCTGTGGAGGGCGTGCTCCTCGACAGGACCATCCAGCTCCTGGACCAGGGCGCTGTGATGGCTGGCTTCGCGGCCGGGGGCTTCCCGAACTGCATCGGAGCCGTGGACGGCACACACATCGAGATCCTGCGCCCGGCCGCGGGGGAGGCCCTGGAGTATGTGAACCGGCACGGATACTACTCCCTGCACCTGCAGGGGGTGGTGGACCACCGGGCCCGCTTCATAGACATCTACACGGGCAACTCCGGCCGGAGTCACGACGCCAGGATCATGACCATCTCCCCCTTCTATGCCCGCATGTACCGGGGGGACTTCGCGGACATGGGCATGAGGTGGATCGAGGGTGTTCCCATGCCCCCCTGCATCCTGGGGGACCCCGCCTACCCCCTGACCCGCTGGCTGATGAAGGTCTACCCTGTCCCGAGCACCCCTGCGGAGCAGGTATACAATACCCGCCTGTGTGCGAGCCGGACCGTGGTGGAGCGTGCCTTCGGGGCCCTGAAGCAGCGCTGGAGGAGTCTAGCTGGCCGCCTGGACTTCACCGTCCCCACCTCCGCCCTGGTGATCGGTGCCTGCTGCGTTCTGCACAATGTGTGCGAGACCGAGGGGGCGGCCCTGGAGTACCCCGAGCCCCACCGGCCCCCCGGTCCTGTTCCCCTGTACGTGAACGCAGGGAACCCCCGGGAGTACCGGTATGCCAAAAGGATCCGGAACGCCCTTGCAACCCACATCGCCCGGGGGGGCCCGCTGTGAGGGCCTTCCCGCCCCTGGGGGCCCCACCCCCCGTTCCGTGCCCATGCCCCTGTACACGCGGTCCCACAGCCCTGTCCCCCCCACAAACGGGCCGGGGACAACTGTCTCTTTACAACACTTTATTGCCCACACAGTGCACACAATCACCCTGTGCCCCCTCCCCACCCCCGTCCCCGTGACCCCGTCCACCACCCGCCCTCATGTGGCCCTCCCCCTCCCCCCCCTTCCCACCATCCCCCCGCGTTTCCTGGGCCGACCCCTCGTGCGGCCGCTTGGGCCCACCGAGCTCTGGGAGCTCCCCTCCCCCCCACTGTCCGTGTCCCCTGCCGTGTCCTGGGCCGGTCCCGGCCCCGGCAGGGGGCCGGGCGGCGGATGGGCAGCTGTGCCCGGTGCCCCGGTCGCGCCCCGGGGGGGCTGGACCCTCCGGAGGCCCGGGGGCACTGGGAGGCGCATGCGAGGGCCCTGGGGCCGGGGGGGCGCCAGGGGCGGCAGGGCTGGGCCCGGGGGCGCCGAGGGGCCCGGCATGGGGACCTGGGCGGGCAGGGCGCCCGGAGGTGCGCCGGCCATCACGTAGGCACACATGGTGCCCGCATGCAGGAGCAGGGAGGTCCCAATGTCGTGGGACCTGTCCATCTTTGCGCTGTGCTCCCGCACCATGCCCTGTATGTCCTGCCGGAGGCCCCTGAGCAGCCCCTGCTGCCGCTGGTGCTCCCGGCGCTCCCGCCTCCGCTCCAGGCGCACCTCCGCCTCCAGCCGGCGGTCTGTCTCCAGGGCCTTCTCCATGGACCGCTCTATGGCCGCCTCCATGCGGTCCACGGAGGCGATCATGCGCTCCCCCTGTTCCTCCGCCCTGCGGACGATGTCCTCCGCTTGCTCCTCCCTGCGCCTGCGGACCCGCGCCCGGTACTCCCGCATCCGCTGGGCTGGGGCCGCGGCCGGCGGAGGCGCCGCGCGCGGGGGCTGCCCTGTGGAAATGGGCGGGTGGGTCAGTGCAGGGCCCTGTCCCCTAGCGGGGTCGGGTCCCGGGGCCCCCTGCCCCCCCTCCCCCACTGAGGCCAGAGGCCCCCCTGGGCTGGCGCCCGGGGGGCCCTCCCGCAATCCCAGCCCTCCCGCCTTACCTGGGTCCGGCACCTGCTCTCCTGTGCCCTCCGCGGGGGCCTGCACCGTCTCGCTGGCCCGGTCCTGGGGCTCCCCATGTCCTGCGGGCGGGAGAGGGGGGAGCGGGTGAAGGGGGCTGGTTGTGGCCCCTGCAGCAGGGCCCCCACCCCCGCCCCTGCCACCGGCCCCCTGGTCGTGCCCCCCCCTGCCCTGGGGGCCCGCTTACCCTCTATGTCCGTCTCCGAGCCTTCGGAGGCCGGCGCCTCACCCTGGGAGTGCTCCCCCTGGGACCACTGGCTGAGGGTGGTGAAGGTGCCGACCTCCGACTCCGCCTGGCCGGCCCGGCGTTGGGATGTCTCCGGGCTGCTGCTGGGGGGGGGCCTTGGGGCTTCTGCGGGTCCCGGGTGGTCCTCCTGGGGGTGGGGGTCCCCTGAGCTCGTGTCTACCGGGCGGGCGGCGAGGGGAGGGGGTACCTCGGCCCGCTCCCTGCCCTGGACCACAGCGCTGCCCACCAGGCGTGGGGCAACTATGGAGCCCTTCATGTGAAGGATGCGGTCCAGGGCATCGTAGTAGGGGGCGGTGCGGGCCCCGTGGCCGGAGCGGCTGTTATTGTCCTTGAGGGCCTTGTACCCCCTCTTGAGCTCCTTGGCCTTCGAGCGACACTGGTTGACAGTGCGCTCGTGCCCCGCCGCCTCCATGTCGCGCACGATGTCCCGGTAGACATGCTCGTTGCGCTGGTTTATTGCGAGCTCCACCTGGTACTCGAGGGTCCCCCAGATCCGTATGAAGTCCCGGGTCTCCTGGAGGCCCCACTGTCCCCCTCTGTGATAGGCCTTCCTCCGGCTGGGCCCCTGCTGTTCCTCCTCCCGGTGCAGCTCCTGCTGCACCTGCCTGTGCTCCTCCTCCACCTCCTCCTGGGGGTGCGCCTCCAGGGGCCGGGGGCCGGGCTCCTCCTGGGGCTCGTCCGCCCGGGCCGACTTTCGTGTCTGGGGGGGGGAAGGGGGGTGGTTGGTTGCTGGGTGAGGGTGTGGGCCCTCTCGGGGGCCCCCTGCCCCCCTGCCCTCCGCCCGGGGTCCCCCTGCCCCCCTGCCTTCCGCCCGGGGTCCCCCCGGCCCCCTCCACAGGGGGTTCCCCTGTGCCCCCTGTTCCCCTCCCAGTGGGTGCCCTTACCCGTTTCCTGGGTGCCTCCTGTGGGCCTGTTCCGGCCGCTGTCCCCGGGGCGGCGCGACCCGGCTGCAGCTGTGGTTGGTGTTCCCGGGGCGCCTCCCTGGTCGGGTGCTCCCGTGTGCCCCCTTCCTGCACCTGTGCCCCCTCCGCCTGCATCGCTGGGCCTGGCTGCACGTCCTCCGCCTCCTGTGCCGCCGCTGTCGCTGTTCGTGCCTCCGGTCTCTTCCGCTTCCCTCCTCGCTCCATCCCGCCACGCTTGCTTGCTGCTGCTCTCGCTTTAAATCTCCCTCCGGTGTTTGTGTTGGTGCTGGTTGCCTGGCAGCGACGCTGCGTGCCTCGTCCCCGGCCGGGGCTCCATTTTTTTGGTTCCGCTGGGGGATTGGCGTCCAGACGTTACTTTTGCTTGGTTCCCTGTGGGGGTTGGTTTGACCACGCTTCCCGAGACCTTCCCCCGGCTAGCCCGGGAAGCGTGGTTCAAACTGACCCCATGTGGGTATTGAGCGTGATGAACATCTGGCGCACGCCGTTCAGACGTTCCGGGCCCTTTGGCCCCGCGGGGGGGTTGAGCGTGGTTCAGTGTGGTTCACCGTGATCTCGTAACGTCTGAAAACACCCACAGTGTTCATTTTATTGCATTTCTGGAAAAATGGAAAAGAGTTTGTGTTGTTATCACTACTGGAGTGCAGGTTGTTTGTTTTTTCATCTCTGTCCCTAGATATATTTACATTGCAAGGCAACTCCTTTGGTGCCCCATGTGTGTTTCCATTCAAGTATAAGGACAAGTGGTATACCGAATGCACAAGACATGATCTTGATGGACGGCTTTGGTGTGGAACAGCTTCAGAAGTGGGTGAAGATTTTCCCTTTGGCTATTGTCCATTAAAAGGTAAGTTCTTCACAAGATCCTCATTCAGGGGAGATATTAAAGTGAATATTTCAGTCTTAAGTGTTTGCTTTGCCCTCATAACTTCAGTCTGTTAAACATGAGGGCAACAATAATAATTAACATACCAAGCTTGTACATAGTACAAAAGGGAGCAAGAATCATTATTCCCATTTTATAGAAGTTAAAAAAAAGAAAAAAGAAACACACAGAGTCCTAATAATGGCACAATAGCCCTGTTTGTGAGCTGCAGGTGTGACACTCACCTCCATCCTGTATGTGATAGCACCAAATACACAATTTTTAAAAAAATTATTTTTATTTATGTAAGATTTTTATCTCGCCCTATCCCCGAAGGCTCAGGGCAGCTAACGACATCATAAAAACATAAAATACAAGATAAGACCCATAAAACCTCAAAAATATTTATAACAATCCCACCCCATGATCTAACCCTGCCTATTAAATATTGCCCTGGTCAAATAAATAGCTTTTACACTTCCTCTGGAAGATATCCCTGTGACACTCAAAGGTCGCAAATGGGGCTATCGCTGTTCACCCCTGATCTATGCGTCGGCCATAAGCCCCGCTCATCCCTTTCCCAGTCAAGAAGGAGCTGAGAGGGGCTTGTGGCTGGTGCACAGATCCTCCTTCCTGGCCAGAAATTCCTATCAGAAGGCAGATGTACACCTTTCTGACTGGCTATTGTGACGTTTATTTTCACCCAGAGAGGGAGACTATGAAGGATTAGAGCTCATGTCTCCCCAGGACTCGTCCAGTGCTCTGCCCATCCGGCTACACCATGTGCTTCAGTGCTTTCTCGACTAGTGATGATTGTTTTCTGAATTGAAACTAAACAGTGTTGATGTATCCCTGTCAATATCATGCTTGCAGCACAGAACTGCTTGTTTTATTCTTTCAGCATAATTTGACATTGAGCAGTACTGTGTGCTCAGGTTGGGAAAACTGGGCTATAATCTGCTCTTGCAAAAAGATAGAAATTAATCATGCTGTCTGGGTCAGAAGAAAAGAGAAGTGGCAGCGTTGAACTAAGCCAAATGGGCTTCCAGCACAACTGGAAATTTGAAACAGAGACAATGATAAAACTTAAAGGGAAATAAAAACAGCTGCTTTTGCCTGTCTCATTTTTAAGAATGGCTGATGAAATTTCTTCTACCTTTCCAACACTTCCCCCTCCGCCTCCAATGGTCACTTCTGCAATGTAGTTTTTACTGTGAGTGTGTGGTAACCGTTTAAGAGCAGTCAGTGGAAATAAGGACTAGAGTATATTTGCCAAGGTAAAAATTCAACTTTAGATGCTTTCAAATGCACAGACAAATGAGACGACCCAACCAGGGAGACTTATCCCTGCTTCCACCAGTTTACCATATGATCCAGAAAAGGTGACACCAGCCATGTTGTAACCCCCACCCCTTGCACATTACCTCCTGCTGCTCTCTGCCCTGTTTATTGCACATCAAAAAGAACCCATACCTGCCTAACAGCCCTTAAATATATTTTGAACTGTAAACACACTAGAGGTGTGCACCAGGGACCCATGTCATTATTCATTTTTGTTTTTAATTTCTGTTGTTTAAATCGTTAGTTTTTGTTTTCATAAATATCAAAATTTCATTTTCATTTTTGCTGTTGTTTTCAATTTCCATTGGTTTCAATGGAAAACACATTTTTGGCTGTAATGTTTTTATTTTTCAATATATTTGGATGAAACTTGAAGGAAATGTACCTCCAATGGAAGGCATTATGTGTTCCAGAAAGATTGGATAAAGGAATCCAATTTTATAAGCCGTTACATTACACTATTTTTGCAAAACTCTACATATACCCTCCTGACTGTAACTTCTTTGTATCTCATATAATGTGGATGAAACTTGGCAGGTTTAAACCCCTTCTGAGGATTACTATTTGTGCCAACTTTCAGAAAGATTGGATAAAGGGTCCTGGTGGTATAAGCAATTAACGTCAAAATGTGTGTCTGACTGTAACATCTTTTTAGTCCAACCAATGATCATGAAATTTGGAAGGGCTATATCACATACATTCAGAATTATCTCAGCCAAATATTGGAAAGATATGATAAAGGGTTCTAATTGTATACGTCTGCACAGCATATGCAGAGAATGAGCCTCTGGCAGGGATTCTCTTTTGTGTCACTGTGGTATAAGATCTGTTTGTGATGCTAATTGGATGGCAGAAATGTCATCCAAATATCCACATGCTGTGTTGTGACCATCCCAACTTCTCTCCCCCACTTGTTACTGAGACATTAGAAGCATCTGTTTAGGAAAGAGTCAACAGATATTCTCTTATGTCCTCTGTCACAGTGCTGCAGGATGTGATTGTGGTGATAATTGGCCAGCCTGGATGTGTAAATCTCCTGATTTCTGGGATGCTATCCCCAAAGTCCCAGTTATGTCTCTTCTATGCCTGCCTCAGGGCTGCCCCCTATGCCCACCTTGAAGCCACTGCTGATTGGTCCTGTAAAGCTTAGAGGTGTTTACCAGGGGCCTGTGTCATTTTCATTTTCATTTTTTCATTTTTGTTATTTAAATCTGTCGTATTTTTTTCATAAATATCAAATTGTTGTTTTCGGTTTTGCTTTCGTTTTTGTTTTCCATTCAATGGAAAACACATTTTCAGCTGTACCTTTTTTGTTTTTTTTATTATATTTAGCTGAATCTTGGAGGGAGTATACCTCCAGTGGAAGGCATTACATGTACCAGATTACAAAAAGTTTGTATAAAGGAATCCATTTTTAGAAGCAGTTGAATTCTATTATTTTTCAAAAATCTTCATATACATTCTTAACTGTAACTTCTATGGCCCTTTTTACACAGATGCTCTAACATCCATTACATTTTATTATACATGTTTCAGGGCACCACTGAAGCCAATCACCATGGGTCCTGTGCACACATGATGCCTCCACCCAGTACCTCTGGGTGGAGATGGGTGTTGGCCGGGGGTGGGGAGCAGTTCCCTGGGTGGAGATGGGTGGGGGCGTCTGTGTAAATGCCACTTTCGGTGGGTGTTGGTGAGTGTTTGCTCCCGGCCAACACACATCTCCACCCACACCCACCGGCAGTGGCATCCATTGCCACCCCCTATGCCCACCTCTCTTCCCCCTGCCATGCCCAGTGCCTGCCTCTGACTGGCATTGCATGTGCTGCTATTTATCTGAATAATGGTCTTCAAGGGGATGACATAAATATCTTATAAAATTGGGGCCCTTTATGAAATTCACCTGTATATGATACATTCCTGCTAAATATCTTGTAAACAGGATGGAATATATACATTTTACAGCTGGAAATGTATTTTGAAATTAATGTCTTATACCGTCAAGACCCTTTATCCAATCATTCTGAGAATTAGCAGGAGTGTTAAGGTTGTAGAGGGACATAATATCCAAAGGTTGCATGCAAATTGGATGGAAGATAAAGAAGATGTAGCCATGAATGTGTGTGGAGTTTTTCATAAAATCACAATATTCAATTGCTTCTTAAATCGGTTTCCTTTATCTAATCTTTTTGAAAACTGGTACACGTAGTGCCCTCCATGGGGGCACAACCTCCCCAAGATTCAGTAGAATTGAATAAGAAACAAAAATGTTATAGCCGGAAATGTTTTCAGTGTTTTCTCTTTATTTCAAAAACAAAATGTTGTTTTCTTTCTTCTTTCATTATTATTATTTGTCATTTTTGTTATTGTACTAACAATAATGAAAACAACAATTTTTAAAATTGTTATTGTAATAATGAAAACAACCTGCACATTCCTAGTAAAGCTGGAAGCATGCAGTAATTGGCCAGTGAATGTGTCTGTCAGTCTTTTGGATTGCTCCCCATCCTCCCTCCTACAGCCACTCTCCCCCTGCCATGCCAGATGCCTGCCTCTGACTGGCACTGCATGTGCTGCTATTTATCTGAATAATGGTCTTCAAGGGGACAATGTCAATTGCTTATATAATTTGAAACCTTTATCAGATTGTCCTGTAGTTTGTCATAGATGACAGGAAAGGTATGGGATACATTTCTGCCAAATATCCTGTAAACAAGGTGGAATATATAAATGTTATGGCCAGAAATACATTTTCAAGTTAATGGCTTTTAACATCAGGACCATTTATTCAATCATTCTGAAATTTGGTATTATTGGTAATCTTGGGAAGGTACATAATCTTCCAAGGTTTCATGTTCATTGGATGGAAGATAAAGAAGATGTAGCCAGGAATGTATGTGCTATTTTCTAAAAAAGTGCAACATTCAATAGTTTGTAAAATCGGTTTCCTTTAAACAATCTTTCCAAAATTTTATATGTATAGTACCCTCTTTCAGGGGTACAATCGCCACAAGTTTCATCATAATGAAATGGGAAACAAAAGAGTTATAGCCAAAAATAAATATTTCAGTTTTTCCCCATTATTTAAAAAATGAAAATTTGTTTTCATTTTTGTTTTCATTATTATTATGTTTCTTTTTCATTATTGTAATAAAAAAAAAGAAAATAGAAATTTTCACTTTTGTTATAAAAACAAAAATGAATTTCACACCTCACTCAACCTTTACAAGAATCTTCCTCAGCCATCAGCACAAGAAAAAAGACAATGGCTAAGTGCATTTAGCAAGGAAAACAAAAACTGAAGGGAAACAAATGCAAGCTTTCTGGAGAAATTTCTAGTATTATCTGGAGTTTCCCAGCAGTTCTCCATGTCGACAAAATCAGGCTTTCCTCAGTCTGTCTGCTTTGTTACTGGTGGCAGCTAGATTACTTCTGATGACTATCAAATGACCTTAATTCTGTACCATCTTTCCCTTTACAGATGGTACTGATGGAAGCTTTTGGACTACAAATCCATTGACAGGCATCCACTATCAGATAAACTCCCAGTCAGCTCTA
The DNA here is from genome assembly GCA_003113815.1 of Sphenodon punctatus. NCBI lineage: Eukaryota > Metazoa > Chordata > Lepidosauria > Sphenodontia > Sphenodontidae > Sphenodon > Sphenodon punctatus. The sequence continues at coordinate 3,229,417 of QEPC01008893.1, forward strand.
ACATGGCACCAAGCAAGGAAAAGCTGTCAGCAACAGAGTGCAGAATTATTAAGTATCACAGAGCTACATGAGCAACTATACTTGGCAGGTAAATAGCAGCTCAACTGGTAAGGGTGACTAAATCCTAGGTCAATCTCCAGGATCATTCAGTTTAATATAAATTCCTGCTTTAGGGTTAAGCTTCAAAAACCTAGAGGGAAAAGTCCAGAGAGTGTTGTTAACAGGAGACCCCCTCCCACTCATGACCTCTTGAGGCAATGTACCCCAATAATCACCATTCCTCTACTACAGGGGAATTAGCTTAATTACTTAAACGGGGGTCTCCATGTGTTCAAAAGGATCAGGCTGAGGACAGTACGTGCTACAGGCAGTTTATGTACCTTCCCCAAATAGAAAGAGAGAGACAGGTGTCCAATAACAACAAGTTTATTGCTACACAAAAACAAAGAAGCACAGCCCCGGTCTGGCTGGTGGGATTTCTAAAGGGGAAAATTACGAGTGGTGACTGGGAAAGTGAAAGTAAGGTAGGCAAAGGGCGGGGGAGGGAATCCAGAAAAGACTCAGCAAAGGGGGACTGTGTGTGTATGTGAGAGAGAGAGAGTGAGAGAGAGGCTTCCCCACCTGGCTGGAGAAGCTGGACCTGTGGTTACCTTTCCTAGCCTGTTGACAGGGGACAGGTGACCCACGAATCCAGTGGCATTCGGGGAATGGAAGAAGGAGGAGGGGAAGACCAAGGTCTGAGAGAACCCTTAACTTAGACATGTACAGACTAGCCGCACGTATCTAGGTCCAAAGATTTCTCAGAGGTTGAGGGGAAAACTAGGGGCAGTTATAGGGTACTGAACAAAGGATTTGGGGAGGCTACGATGGGTCGTTTGGGGTACACAATGAGCTAACGAGGGGAGAAACCAAACTTTTACTTCCATCACAAAAAGGGCCATACAAGATGCATAAGATATCTTTGACACAGGGGAAAAGAGTAAACAACAGTGGCTGGAGGGTAGTTAAGGATGAGACGAGGGGCCTAACAATCGGCTCCCTGGGACACAAAAGGTGCAAGGGAACACCTGGATTTCTTCATTCCTGAGGGAGGGGTGACTGCTCCAAATTCCAGTCATTGGTGCTCTACTGAATAGAAAGAATGCCTCTTAGTGGCCCCATACTTTACTCTAGGCGTTTTCCTTTTTCCTCTCTTCCCCTAGGTTCAGGCTGGTATTTCACACGAGCGACCTACTTTCTGCTGGGTTCCATGGTGTCTGGGCCCGATCCTTTTTTACAAGCCCCTCTTTGCTATGGGGGCTATCCTTTCAAGCTCCCCTATTCCATGTTTGCCGGCCCTTGGTCACCAGTGAAGCCTGTCCCTTTAAACCCTCCTGGTCCAAGTTTACTGGCCCTTGATTATACAGCGAGGGGGTGAGGGTTGTACCCATTTTAGGGAAGACTGAGGCCATCATCAACAGTGTGATTGGTGTGGTATTCAGTAGTTATGAATTTTATTTTCTAGGCCCATTTTATGAAGGTGCTATGTAGGTTTTTCTTTTAATGGTTCTGTGCTCTCTTTTGGAAGATTTGCCCGTGTACATTCACCATATGCAGAATTTTCTTTCAGCAGTGTTTTGTGAACATAGCAGCACATATAAATATGCTGCTAAAGTATTCATTTTCACATATGAAAAATATCCATTGTAGCATCTCTCTGCTATGATGAGTGACTCTCCATAGCCAGCTTCGTCCAAGATGTAATTCTCAAATACTCATAGTTACGTTAAGTGTAGTTATAGGTGACTGGTAACTGCTGATAGTGGTGGTGGGTGGGAGGACGCAGGATTTCTATAGGAGTCGCTAGGGCTTCTGAAAATTGGGGGGGGGGGACTGCCCCCCGTGTCCTCCCACAAGTTGCCTATGAGTATAGTTTACTTTTAAGCCTATAAAGTATGAAGTTCATGTAATATAGTGTCTGTCATTCATTTCTGCTAATAAATTAGAGTTAACAGCTTGTGCGGAATCTGAATTGTGGATCGGACTCAACAGCCTGGATTTCAGCAGTGGTTGGCAGTGGATTGATAATCGTCCTTTCAGATACTTAAACTGGGCTCCAGGTGGGTGCTCACTGATGATCTATTTATGAATAAATTGCCTTCATGTGCTAAAGCATCTCTCAAGTCAACCATGAAGTGTGTGCTTGGCTTTACCAGTTGAAATTCTGTCAGAAATACAACAGACTGAGCACCATGTGCAGGGTTCTGAGAGGTTATAAATACAACTATTCATTTTTCACAGGCATGGGGATTTTTTAAAAGAATACATAACAGTAGTATCAAATAAACCAGATAATTTTATTTTATTTTATGTATTTATTTAGCGTGAATCAGGTCTGTATGTCAGCTAATTAATTGTCTACCAATAGCCAACATAAAGCTATAATTATAGAACCTGTGAGAGCAGGCCCTATTAGTTAAGGCGAGAGGGAGTTTCTATTGTTTCTCCGCCTATGTTTAACATTGGATTTTTCATTCATGTTGCTGCTGGTTGGCGACCAGACTTTGGGAACAGATATCTCTCGTTCAGTCTGGGGTTTTATTTATAATTTAAGGTGATTGCCTAGTAATCACTACTTCTTTTCAGTAAAGAAAGGGTATAGGAAAGTTACTTAAATGTTACTCAGAGTTGCCGTTGTAGTTAATGGGGGTGCGTTATATCTGGCACTTGCATAACCTGTGTTAAACCCCCCATTACAACAGCCATCTGACGTGCCCGTCCGGCAGCCCAACACCACAGCACCTGACATTTATGCTGCCCCTCTCACCGCCTGCCTGGCTGTTTGCTTATGCTGACCCACGAAGGCAGCAACCCGGCGCCTACCTTTCAAGTTGGCAGCAGCTTGGGAGTGGGGAAGGAACCCCCGCCCGACTGTCTGACTATCTGCTTGTGCTGGCCCCCGAGGCAGCACTCCTCCCCCACCTACCTATCTAGTTGGCAGCAGCTTGGGAGGGAGGTGGGGGAAGGAACTAATGCCACCCCCGCCTGCCTGCCTAGCCACCTGCCTGGCCATCTGCTTCACCTGGCCCACAAGGCAGCAAACCCAGCTGCTTCCCCACTCCACCCCCCCCTTCCTGCAAGGTCTCACTGTCCCCCTCCCCACGAGACACACACACCTCAGCACACACACATACAGTCACTCACTGCTCCTCCCTTCCAGCACATACTCACGACCCGCCTGTATGCCTCCATCCCCACCCCCCTCCTCCAGTGCACTAACTCAATTTCTCAGGTGGAATCATCGCTGCTGCTTTCTACTTCCCCATGCTGCTGCCGCAGTCATTTTGAAAATTCTGGGACCCCTGTGCGTGTGTGTACACTGGGGCCACGGCCCTGTCTGGGAAGTTGGGACTACATATCCCAGCATCCCAGACAAGAAACATGGCCGCCATGCATGGGGGCCCCAGCCTTTCAAAATGGTGGTGGCAATGGCAGCAGCAGCAGCATGGGGAAGTGGAGAGCGGTGGCAACTCCATCAGCAAAACTGAGGGTGGAGGCAGGCAGGTTGGCTGTAATTGTGTGCTGGGAGGGAAATGGTGGGTGGGTGCTGGTGTATGCGTGCATGCACACGCACTGATGTGTACAACCACCTCACTAATTAAGAGACAAGATAACTGATGTGGGTAAAATAAGAACCAGCCCTACTACCTCCTCACACTACTCACTGTTGTTTTGTTGTTTAGCTTTCCATGTTTTAGGCCACTTTCAGACATGGCCCCCCTGCCCCCCCGTGCATATTTGGACTACAGGGAGGAATGCGCAGCCTGAATATGCTCTGGGAACGGACAGTCTGAAAGCCCCCCTGCCCCCCGCATGTGCGCAGCTTTGTCGGCAAAGACACACATGGATCCAGAGCAGGAAATTGAGCTGTACGTCTGTACAGCTGACATGATGCGGAAGTTAGGACGAGTTCCACATTACTCCACACTCTGTGGCCTTCCCTTCCATGCTCCCAAAAGATCTCAGTAGTATTCATTCATTAATTACAAATATTAATACAAAAATATTGCTTTAATATTGTGTGTGTTATACAGCATGACCAAAATGTAAGAATAATGAGTAAAGTGGGGATGTCTCTACCACTTACATGGCATGGGAGTTAAGGCACAGGTCATTCCCTTCTGCCTTCATTCCTTCCTTAACTTACAATTTCTAGCATTTTAATGCTTGGTTGAATTAGTAACTGTCACCTTAACTTATCTTTGTACCCAATAGGTTTTTTAATTTATTATTTTAATAATCATTGTGTAATAAATTATAAGGGTGAGAAGACCCATAGTAAATTAATTGTTGTTTCAGTTTTTAAAAGGGGCATCCGCAATACTGGCTTAACAATTACTTGGTTTTCATGTGTGTGTGTGTGTGTGTGTGTGTGTCTCTCTCTCTCTCTCTCAAAGGAAGCCCATTTGAAGAGTCTGGAAAAATCTGTGGCACATTAAAATCTAGGAGTGGTAAATGGGAAAGCAAGGATTGTTTTGAGAAACTGGGATATATTTGCAAAAAGGGAAATGCCTCACTAGATCCCACAACTAATTCCTCAGGTAAGATGATGCACTGAAAACAACACTTGTTAGTATAATCTGCTGGTATTCTAAGACTGGAAGAGAAAAGTTGTTTGTATATGTGTAGTTGCAGCACACCTAATTTTCAGGTTTTTTGGTTGCTGTGATTAAATCATTGCAACCTTTTAAACACACGTGAATGAATTCTGCTACCTTGTCTAAAGAGGTGGGAGTCCAAATGCTGCCCTTCCAAAGTCAGTGTTAATCTTTGCCAGGACCTGCCAGCGTTCAGCCCAGCAATCATTTCCAGATGTGGCTCAGCTTTGGCACCTCTTTGAGACCCTGTCACTTCTGTTACTCTGCATGATCCCACCCAGAGCTGGATGCAGAAACATCAGCTTCAGTCCCAATCGCTCCCTTGGCAAGGTTGAGGCTGAATGATGGGCAATGCCAAGCATTTTATTGTAGTTGTCACCATCTTGCTAAATCCATTCTTGAGCCAAGGGCTGGTAAACCAAGACAGGGACTAGGGACTTATGGAGTCATGGGTCCTATAAGGCAGCTCCATTAACTCTTCTGACCCCCTGCCCATGCTCCTGGAGTCAAGGGGTGGGACGTGACTAGGGTTGAAATGAGTACTAAATTTAGTGCCTGCAGGTAATACCTGCTTTTTGGAGTACCACATTGGTTACTACTTTACAGGTTGCCCAGGTACTGACCAGACACCCACAAACCTGAAGAATAGAGTACTTATGGTACTGATAGAAGAGGCTGGCCAAAGCTAGGTGCCGCTGGGTGAGTACCTATTCGGTGACTCACAAAATGGAATATTTGGCCGAGAGGAGTGCGTATAAGTCTCTGGTAAAAGAGAAGAAATTTCAACATAAAACACTCCTATGGTCAAAACTTCAGGTGGCGGCTGAAACCTATGATTCCAATTGTTTCTGGACCATAATAAAGTCCGGCACGAGGAAGGTTTCCGGAAATATGGCAGTACATATATCGGAAGATACTTGGTTATCCTTCTTTGAAGAATTGTATAAGGTAGTGAGGGTTGAGCAGGATGTTCTGTCAGCAGATACCTACCCTGTGGGGTTATGTAGGCAAGGGGAGGGGGATTTCCAAGAGATGGTTGTAGAAGATGAAATCCTGGAACTTATTGGAGCTTTAGCTAAAGGCAAGGCACCTGGAGGAGACTGGATAGTATCCGAACTATTGCAGCTATGCCCCCATTGGTGGGCCTCCTGGTTGGCTAAATATTTCACACTGATAAATAAAACTAGATCAGTACCAACAGAGTGGGGGGAGTCCATCATTATCCCTCTGTTTAAAAAAGGAGATGTATGCGATCCAAGTTCATATCGCCCGATTAGTCTTATTCCGGTGATAGGCAAGCTTTATGCTAGGGTTCTCCTAAAGCAGCTGGAGCACTGGGTTATGTTGAATGATATCATCCCTGATGTTCAGTTTGGCTTTCGAAAAGGGTATTCGGTTATTGATAATTGCTTCCTTTTATCACATATTATCTATAAATATAAAAGAGTGAGATCTGGGCAGTTATTCCTTGCATTTATAGACCTGCGTAAGGCCTTCGACTCTGTTCCAAGAGGAAAACTTTGGACTAAATTACAACGTCTGGGGATAAATGAGACCTTGTTAGCCCTTATAATTCAAATTCATACGGGCAATAGGGCTCGAGTTCGGGTTCCTTCTGCTGGTCTTTCAGATAAATCTATCCCCATACAGAGGGGGGTTAGGCAGGGTGGAATACTGGCCCCCACTTTGTTTAATATCTTTCTGGGGGACCTGATAGAATATCTGGGAATGCAAGAAGGACATCCTCCTAAGATCAAGGATAGACCAATACCAGTTTTGATGTACGCAGATGATATCGTGATATTATCACAAACCCGGAAAGGTCTGTGTTTTCAGCTGGAAAAACTGAGGGAATATTGTGAGGTTAACATGCTCCAGGTCAACCCTGGAAAATCCCAGATTATGGTTATTGGCAGGAAACGTGTGGTGCACCAATGGAGGATCGGTGACGAGCCCTTATTCCAGGTAGACAATTATGTCTACCTGGGTATGAATTTTTCTAAAAACATGAAATGGGATAGACATGTACAAGAGTTGGCACTGAAAGCATTAATAGCCGCTAGAGGCATTAATAAATTTGCCTCTGGGTATTTAGAGGCGCCGGTATCCCAAATTCTTAAAGTTTATATGGCTAAAGTTAGAAGTCTGCTTGTGTATGGGGCTGAGATATTTGATGGACCTTGCTGTTCCAAGCTGGAAGTCGTCCAAAATAAGTTCTTGCGTGGTATTTTGGGGGTACCACAGGCAATCCCAGGATCAGTTCTTAGGGCAGAAACCGGAGCATGTTCTATTTTGAATCAGATCAAAATAAAGGGCCTGTGTTACTGGGTGAAACTTTGTACTCGGGAGGAATCGAGTTTGACCTCTCTTTGTCTGCGGGAAGAATTAGAACAAAAGCAGACCCCTCTGTATCCTTGGGTGAGCAAGATTATGCAACAGTTGCGTAGTATAGGGCTGTCTATGGATTTTTTATCTACTATAGATCGGGCTAGTATGGGACACATCATTAAATCTAGGGTAATAGATATTGGAAAACAGGAAGATATTGCAGCACTGGCAGATTGGAAAGCTGCACCCAATTATCATCGAATTAAACAAGTGCATAGATTTGAGTTATATTTGGATTGGTTTCCCAAGCGCTGTATACGTAGGGCTTTTACACAAGCACGTTTACAGCTGATTAAGTCGGCTATAACTCAGGGAAGATATACGAATCAGCCTTATGCAAATCGCACCTGCCCATGTAGCGATAGTCATTTGGAGGATGTTTTTCATATTATCCTTCATTGTCCGCTATACGAAGAACTACGGCAAGCTTGGTTAGCTCCTTTGTGGCACAGATATCCCTACTTGTCTGACTATTCCCAGTTAGAGCAACTTCTCACTACAAAGGAGAAGGTAGTGGCAAATGCTGTAGCCATATTTGTCCATCTGGCCTCCCAGAAAAGGGAGGATTTTGGTGCCTGCAATGTAGGGACTTTGTAAGGACAATACCCTATGTGTTATACCTTGGTGGCCCTTTCTTTTGTTTGGAAGTAAGGGTGGGTGTGAGTGGCCTGGACGGATCCCGGGGGTATGGTTAATTAAAATGTCCTTGGTAAATCGAATGGAGGATAGGCTTGTATAGGATTGGAATAGTCTTAGGACTTGAACAATTGAATTTGTTATTACCTTAGGGGAGATCTCCCTGTTGAGGTCCCCCACAGAAGAGTAAGGTAAATTTTTAAAAATATTTCTGGCTCTGGACTGGCTTTTCTGTGATATATCTATGTGGTGATAAATGATGCTGTGGCATATTATCATGGATGTATTTTGTGATGTTATTATTTTATTTTATTTTATGGTTTTAGTTGCATATTACTCATTTGTATAATGATATGTTGTTATATTATATTATTATATTATTATTATATTATATTTTTGTATATATATGTTTGTGGGTATGGCTATGGCGAAAGCTAGCTGAATAAAGTTTATATAGAGATATAGATATAGATATTCCGATTCCCAATCAGTCTATCCATATACCAATCAGTATATTGAGTAAAAAAAAAAAAATAGCATGAAATTTTTAAAAAAGTGACGGAAAGTAGTTTTCTGGAACCGGAAGTAGACTTTTCCAGAACACAAAGTTGGTTTTCCAGCATGGAAAAGCCATAAATAAATGTTTTAAGAAGAAAAATTGAAGTAAATAAAGTTTTTTAAAAATAAATAAAATTGGAACCAGAAGTAGTCTTCCAGAACTGAAAGTTGCCTACAGATTGTCAGAACTTGAAACCCAATTAATTGAAGTTGGAAGCAGTATATCAACATTCTGGAACCGGAATTTGACATTTTGGGACATCAGGTACTCATCGGGTCAACTGTTACTGGGTCAACTAGAGTACCTGAAATTCGACGGGCTACCTGTTTTTGCAAGTACCCCCTTTCAGCTCTAGACTTGACCCACACGTCTAGCTGTTGTGGCCATTCCAGCTCACATGTCACTCAAAACAGGAAGGACAGAAATTTACTTTATATATATATATGTCTCTGACAGTGGCCAATCTCAGTTACTTGGGAGAAGTACCCAACTGCCCCAATGGGCAATCCAGCAAGTGTTTAGATTATTAAGTATGGGCCCAAATGTAATCATAAAAACTTTAGATCAACAGGAAATATGTTTTAAACTGCAGTTTAATATTTTAAACATCATAAACACACAGAACTTGAGAAATGATCTGTTTACACATATACACAATTTAAAAACTGGCCCAAAATCTCATTTACTCTGTCACCACATTTTCTTTCCCATAAACACTAGTTTAATTGCTTCCTCAAGTATGAAAAACAAAAGGCTTTCAAACTCAGCTTTTTACTTTTTAAAAAATGCAATGCATCATAGAGACTACTATGCCCTCTGACCTTTAGAACTTTCACCTCCAAAACAGGTGCTGTTGCTGACTTCCATGACGTGTTCTTTGCTCTCTAGGGCTATCAAACTGGTACCTTTCAACATTTTAAAGTAGGAGAGTATCATGGAGCAGTTTGCATTTATACAATCATACTTGCTGAACATTTAAAATGGTTCAGTCACCTGGCAAGCAAATCATCTGACAAAAGGGATCACGTGATACAGGTTACAGGACAGAAACAGTTCCTCAAGTCAAAGCCCACTCTGAGTACCTTAAGAACATTAGTAGTACTGTACTGAGTCTGACCAATAGTCCATCCAGCCCAGCATCCTGTCTCCAACAGTGGCTAATCTCTGTCTCTTGGGAGAAATACCCAACAGGTCACAATGGGTAAGCCATTCCCTGTTGTTCCAGCCCCAAACAGCAAGAGGTTATGTCCGCCAAACCTACTTAGCTAATAGTCATTAATGGACCATATTCAATGGTGCGACCACACCTTGAATATTGTGTGCAGTTCTGGTCTCCCCATCTCAAAAAGACATAGCTGAACTAGAAAAGGTACAGCAAAGGCCAAAAAAAATGATCAAGGGCATGGAAGTGCTCCCGTATGAGGAAAGGCTTGGTAGGTTGGGACTCTTCAGCTTGGAGAAGAGACGACTGAGAGGAGATATGATAAAGGTCTATAAAATCATGAGTGGGGTGGAACTAATAAACAAGGATCAGTTATTTACCCTCTCAGCTAGTACTAGAACTAGAGGACACTCCATGAAACTCATGGGTGGCAAGTTTATATTTTTTCACACAGCATATAATTGGGTTGTGGAATCTACTGCCAGAGGCTGTGGTAAGGGCCAGTACTATAGCTGAGTTTAAAAGAGGTTTGGACAAGTTTCTGGAAGATAGATCCATTAGCAGCTATTAGCCAGACAGGATCAGGGAACATGACGGGAGCTGGGGGAAAACAACAGGGATTGGATCCCCCATTGTGACCTGTTGGGTGCTTCTCCCAAGCCATTGTGATTGGCCACTGTCGGAGACAGGATGCTGGCCCTGGGCTAGATGGACCATTGGTCTGACCCAGTATGACACTTGTTATGTTCTTATGACCTATCCTCAAAGAACTTATCCAATTCCTTTTTAAAACTGGCTATGCAACCGGCCTTGACCACTTCCTCTGGTAGTAAATTCCACGAGTTAATTGTGTGCTGAGTGAAAAAATACTTTCTCTTATTTGTTTTAAATTTCCTGCCAGTTAATTTCATGGAGTGTCCCCTTGTTCTAGTAATGTTAGAGAAGGTAACTAACCACTCCCTGTTTATGCATTCCACAGCACTCATGATTTTAGAAACATAAAAACAGTAATAGCACTAAAAATACAACTTTCGTGTATGTTCATGGCAAGACTATATGACAATAGGATGACCAAATAGACAGTCTGGTTTCACAGAAACATGTGCTATTTCCCACTTCCTGTTAATACAAAAAGCTTGATTTTTTTGTTTTAAGAACCTATAGAATAATTTAAAATGATCTATTCTATACCTCTGCACACATAGAAATTCCAACAAAAACTTACACAAATCTGCTTTTCCTAGACCTGTCTTTTTTGAGTTTCCTAGATTTGAAGTTCAGAGACTTTGGGTGAAAACAGACATGACGCATTTAACCACACTTGGGGGTTATTTATGCATGTTGCAGGGCTGCATAGGGCACCAATACAGCCCTGCAACATGCATAAATAACCACCAAATTTGGTTAAAGGGTGGTTAGCGTCATGTCTGTTTTTACCCTTTGACTACCTCCTAATTTTCATCGAATCTCTCCAGCGATCATAAGAAAAAGAGAATTTCCTGGTGGAATTTAACCAGTCCTCCTGGCTACATGTTGTTATATTTGCCCCCACCCACACACTTTTAGACTCTCATTTTCCAAATTAATTTCTACACAGTACTGACAGATCTGGTGTTTTCAAATATTCCAGACTTACTGACATTGTTTAGTATAAAATATATTTGAAAGACATTCGTTCTCTTTTTAGATAGCTCTGGGCCATGTCCAGATGAATGGACGCCATATGCAGGCCACTGTTATCTGATTCACAGAGGTCTCAAAACATGGGAAGAAGCCTTATTTTCCTGCAGGAAGGAAGTTGGAGATCTAGCAAGTATTCACAATATGGAAGAGTACAGCTTTCTTGTTTCTCATCCTGATTACAGTGAGTATTTTTAGGGAGCAGTACTGGGCCTGTGGTCATCTTTGTAATGCAACCATCATCAATTTTGTAATACTATCAATAACAGATTTTGTATATGGTTGAATCAAGAGCAAATATTATATCCAATGATTTCACCCTATTTGACTTATATCCGCTGGCACAGATAATAACTGCCATTTGGGTACATCTTTGCTGGACATTGGTTTTGGGGGGGAGGGGAGGGGTTGGTTCATTTTTAAAAAATTGTTTAATTAATTTATTTATTAATTTTCCAGTTATTCAGTGGTTTGGCTATTCATTCATATCATTGTCTATTTCTACATGTGCAATAGCCAAATAACTGGATGTCCAAATATCCAAATAACTGAAAACTGAGAACCGAACAGCCAAAGGCTGAAAAAACAGATATGCACATATCTGTGCCAGATGCAGGCACATTTGGATATTGAGAGGGATATATTTGGCTATAAAACCCACTAGGCATTTCAGAGATAATTTTGTAACCAAATTATGCGTTCCAACCTTTACTACCAATCAGAAATGGATCTGAATGTTAATGATTCCCAAGACTAGAACTAAATACGCAACTACTTTCATGTTCAGAACCCACAGGTAAGTTCTGGATTGGACTGAATGACCACACGACTCCAATGTATTTCCAATGGAGTGATGGAACTCACGTGACATACACCAAATGGTTGCATGGAGAGCCAACCCACAGAACCGGCTGGGAAGAAAACTGTGTCAATATGCAAGGACAGGTAAATATGCTGTATTTGGGTATTTTCAAACGTGATCGCGCTAGTTGCCACTACGCTTTGATCCTGCCCAGGGTCAGAGTCCTCGCCCCAGACAGGATCTGGCCTCACTCCTGAATAAACATTTCGGCGGCCGGAGCTGAGGAGGGGGCGGGGACGGCCCTGCCCCCCCCCCCCC
>QEPC01008893.1:3241983-3263419 GCA_003113815.1 Sphenodon punctatus
TTTGACCACGCTTCCCGGGACCTTCCCCCGGCTAGCCCGGGAAGCGTGGTTCAAACGAACCCCATGTGGGTATTGACCGTGGCCAACATCTGGCGCGCCGTGAACAGACGTACGGGACACGGTGACCACAGGTGGGTATTCACCGTGGTTCACCGTGTTCACGTAACGTCTGAAGACACCCATACATGACGGTCCACTCTACCCTGGTCCAGGGATGGCTTCCCTGGACCATGGCAGGGCTACTCCGGATTGTGCGTTGGCAGGGAGCCAAGCACACAACCCAGAGTTAATCCTGCCATGGTCCAGGTACTGTTTGCTCCCGCCCTCAGTAAATATATCTGGCAGGGGGAACAAATGTGACACCACCATAGGTGGCCACGTTGTGGTAAATCCACATTTGAAAATACCCTCTATGTGTGTTTAGTCGTGGGCCATTTTCCTTTCTGTGTGAATGGAATGTGTCCTACAGGGATCTAGCCTGGTGTGACGTGCTGTCCTTTCAGTCAGGGGCTTGTGCCCAAAGGGAGGCAACTTGCCATTCTCGGCAGTCATTTCAGCCTCCATTCCAGTTCTACACATTCTGCATCTATGCAGCCCAGACTCTCTTGACAGTGTAAATTGGTATGGATTTTTGGGGCAGAGCAACACTGAGGCTTTGTTAATAGGCTTGGGTGTAACTGCAAGGACAGCGAAGGGGACACATACTACTGGAGGTTTGGGGGCAATGGGGGAAATTCTCTCTTGAATTTATTTCAGGAATCACGGGGACCAGAATTAAGGATGGAAATTTTCCCTCAGTGGCTCTCACTCCTTCTGACAATTTGATTTCTTGGAAATGAATGAGTGGGTGGAACTGTCCTATTTTGGTGGGCTCAGAAGGGGGAGGGCTTTGGAGCTAGGAGGGGCAGAACTGTTTTGCCCCCACTTTGGACCATTGTTACTCTCATGTTACTGACTGGTGAGCCCTCAAATGGAATCTTTAATGTAGATGGGAGTATCTGCAGGAAGTTCAACTAGTAGAAGGCAGGCTACAGTCATATGGTCACAGGGGTAAAATGTTCCATTTGGAGCCTTTGGGGTGAGTGAATGTTCTAGGGGTGTGCACCAGGTCCCCATGTTTTTTGGTTTTTGTTATCTTTTTTGTTATTAAAATGTGTCGTTTTCATTTTTTTAAATAACAAAATGTCATTTTTCGTTGTTGTTGTCGTTATCAGTATCAGTACCGATTTCAAACAAAGATTTTGTTTTTGGTATTGTTATTGGTAGTGGTATACACACAATATCTAGTTTTATATTTTATATTTATATGCCGAATCTAAGCTAATCCTAACCTATGTATAATACAAAATATTCCTATCCTATAATCCTAATAAAACAGCCTAGTATCTAAATATCTAATCTTTATATACAACTAATATCTATATCTAAATAATATATAGAAAGGGAGAGACAGACAGGGGAAGGGAAAAGGAAAACTCAGAGGTATATCCTCTATCTCTATTCTATATCTATTATCTAATATACATATGTAAACTATACTATCTATATCTATCTATCTGTCTGTCTCTCTCTCTCTCTCTCTGTCTCTGTGTGTGTGTGTGTGTGTGTGTACAGGGGAAGGCAGGCAGGGGAAGGAAAAAGGTAAAATGTAAGGGTAAGGAATAAGGAGTGGAAAGGTAACATGGTAGGGATACATATGGGGGGATTTTTAGTGCAAGCACCAGCAGATTCTGCAAATGCACCTGCACAGAGCAAGAGCTAACACAGAACCAGAGTCAAGCAGCCCAGCCCTGCTGCATAAAGGGTTGCATTTCCCTCCCCCAGAGCTCCCCTGATTGGCTCTGGGAGGCAGAAGGCATTGAGCAATCACAGGGTGCCATTCAGCTACCTGGGACCTGCTTGTGCTGCTCATTGGCCAGCGATTACATCCATCAGGTCTTTCCCCTCCCATCACAGGCCCGGTTCAAGAGTTCAGCACTGTTTCTGGCTCCAAGATGTCTGCTCCTCCTCCCCTTGCCACATTTCCCTCCAAAAAACACCTGCCAGGCTGCTAGGCAATAACAAAATCAATAACGACTTTCATTATTATCGTTGATTTCGTTATTGTTTTTTGTCATTTTCGTTATTGCAATAACGATAACGAAAATGGCAAATTTCAATATAACGAAAACGATATGCACACCCCATAAATGTTCAAACTGGTTCATGTTTTAAGCATAGCAGAGGGGAGAAGGTATGGGCACCAACTATGGGTGGGGGTAGGTGTGGGAGCTGAGCGTCCCCCGAGGTACTGAGCAGCTCCACTTTAACACCACATTAGCACCTCTTTAACTATTCTTATACATGTTGCAGTAGGGCTGCATAGGGTACCAACACAGCCCTGCAACATGCATAAGACATGTTCAATTAGTGTTAAAGTTGAGTTAGCCTTATGTCTCTTTCCTGTCTCTCAGCTGGCCACTCGTATTGAAAGCCTGCAGTGAATCCTCCCCACTGCTGCTCTTTCTTCTTGCAACCTCCAGTCCTGCAGCCAGGCTCAGCCCAGAGCAATGCCTGGAAGCCCCATTCTGCCCATCACCACTGACTAACCCCCTCCCCCCCCCCAAGGCCCATCCCTACCTCCTAAGCTCTGACCAGTGCTCCCTATCCCACCCCAACCCCTCTAAACCCTGGCTAGCTCACCCCAGCCAATTTCTACCCCCCTAAACCCTGGCCAGAACCCCCGCTCATCCCATTGTTAGCCCCTAAAACCTGTCCAGCACCACCCCCATCCCATTCTTATCCCCTAAACCCTGGCCAGCCCCCCCAGCCAATTTCTGCCCCCTAAAACACTGGTCAGCACCCCCATCCCATTCTTACTCGCTGTCCAGCACTCCCCCCACCAGTCCCATTCCTGTCCCTTGCCCCCTGGCTAGCACCACCCCATTCCATTCCATCTCTACATCTTTTTCCTCCCAAGGGGGTAAGAACTGGGATCCAGGGACGAGATCCAGGAACTGGAAAGGGGCCACATACAAACTTGTCAGAGGTCACATTTGGCCCCGGGCCTGATGTTCCCTACACCCTTGTCAGTGCCTGCAGAAATGTTCTAACTCTCCTACCCCCTGCTAGTGCCCCTCAAACCCTCCCCACCCCTTTGCCAGTGGCCCCAGACACCTTTCCAGACCCATTCTTATGCCCACCCCTTTGCCAGTGCCCCTAGACCCATTCTTGCCCCAGACTCCTTCCCAGTCTCATTCCTACCTCCACTCCTCATCAGTGTTTCCCATGTCTCTTTGTAGTTCCATTCCTACCCCCACGTCAGTGCCTCTGCAGGCCTCGCCCCCTTGCATTCCAGCACTCCTGGCTCTCTTATTCAACTTTGTCCCCCACCCCCATATCCATGGTCAACCTTCAGCAACTCTCTTCCCCCTATGATTAAGGTCAGCCCCACCTGGAAAACTGAAAAAAAATCTACTCCCATATGGGAAAAGGAATGGAAATTTCTAAAGTATGTGGATTATCACCTCACTGACATGGCTTTCTTTCCCCTGGCCATATTCAGGATGGTCTTTGGGCAGATGATGATTGTGACCAGAAATTTGGTTACATCTGTAAAAGGAAGCCATTAGGAGACACTCCTACACAGGATGAGACCATTGATCCAGGGTGCCAGAAAGTAAGTGCAAAATCAGTTTATTTGGAGGTTCAAGAAACTTGTTGGGCCTGCAGAGTTCAATCTTCTTTCAGTCATGCTGTCTTTTCTGAGGACACCTATAGTAACTGTTCTGGAACGTGTGGGAATTCTCCTAGAATTTCTAGTAGGGGTGGGACCCCGGGCCCATTACCGGCTACCGGATTTACCGGTTACCGGTTCCACGAAAACCGGATTCCCGGATTAAATCCGGTATACCGGTACCAGATTTAATCCATTGGTTTCAATGGGGCGCTGTGTCCCCATTGAAACCAATGCAATAAATTAAAATAAATTCCCTCCCCATTCCAGGCTGCGCGGGTGGAAGGGGGGACACCCCCCACCCACCCTGCCCAGCCTGGCTTTTTGTTGTAAAAAAGATAGAACAGCAACAGAGTGAGACCCCGAGGCGAGCCCCCCCCCCAGCACCAGCGGCCGCGGCGTCCCCGCAGCCGCAGGTAAGTATGACCCGATCCCTGGGGGGGGGGGGGGTGTTTAACACCCCCCCCCCCCCAGGGATCACCCCTACAGCGCGCTTGCCGCTTACCTTTGGGAGCTCCGGCGGCGGCGGGCGGTCCGGCGGCCTCAGCGCCGGCTGTGGCTGCCGGCGTCAGGACGCTGTAGGCCTTCCGGTGCACTTCCGGGTTTCACCGGAAGGCCTAGAACGTCCTGAAGCCGGCAGCCACAGCCGGCGCTGAAGCCGCCGGGCCGCCCGCCGCCGCCGGAGCTCCCCAAGGTAAGCGGCAAGCGCGCTGTAGGGGTGATCCCTGGGGGGGGTGGGGGTGTTAAACACCCCCACCCCCCCCAGGGATCGGGTCATACTTACCCGCGGCTGCGGGGACGCCGCGGCCGCTGGTGCTGGGGGGTGGGCTCGCCTTCGCCTTCGCCTCCGGGTCCGGGTCTGACTCTGTTCTTTTTTTAAACAAAAAGCCAGGCTGGGCAGGGTGGGTGGGGGGTGTCCCCCCTTCCACCCGCGCAGCCTGGACTCGGGGAGGTTTTTTTTTTAAGAAACTGTTTTGCTGGGGCTTTAATTTTTTTGACATTGCAGCCATTTTTAAATGGCTGCAATGAAAAAAAAAACGGTACACCGAAATCCGGTACCGGGGCCGGATTACCGGGTCGAATCCGGTAATGCCGGTACGCCCGATACCGGCATTATCGGATACCGGTAGATCCGGAATTCCCACCCCTAATTTCTAGACGTAGAGGAAAAATTGTTCCCCATTATTATTATATTTTTAAAAAAGGTTTATATTAGTTATTATAATTATTATTAGAGGGCAGGAGCGTTCTGATAGTTAAGGTGTGTTACGCCCTCCATTATAAAGCCCCAACATTTGTTTTGCTATACAATTGACGTGGTTGAAGTTAGGATCATGAAATTTATGGTGAAGGACCCCTGGAGTACACAGTTCATGCTGTCCAAGATTCAGCCAAATCAGTGGGATTACAGCTGATTTGGGATAACTGCTCAGCTGATCAGTGGGATAACTTTTTATAGATTACAGTTTGAAAACTACACTTTGAAAGCCTGTTTTTTCAAAAGTTAGATCATCCTGATCTTGGCAGGGTAAAGGGGTTTTGTGTTGGTTGGAAGGAGTTGTAAGCCTTTTAGAAAATTCAAGGAGGTTGGTGGGGTGTTGGTTTACTTTTTGTAAATCCGGTTAGTAGTTTTTAAGTTATGACATCTTGAAAATTCAGTGTTAGCCTGTCGAGATCATCCTGAGTATGGAGTGCTTGCGAACATTCTATGTGTAATGCCTACTCCTAGACTGTTTAAAAGCAAACAGACTTGAATACTGGGGACTACAACTCCCAGCAGGCACTGCTAGCCAGAGCCTATCAGTGCTGGGGAAAGAGAAGCAACTGCACATTCCAGGGGGCAGTGTGGGTGACTGGTCAGCCATGTTTAGAGCTGATCTGGTGTGGAGAGGCAAGGCCTGTGGAAGGGATAGAGCTGAAGGTCATTGTGATCTGATCCTGCACAGCAGGCACCTTGGCTTGGGGGCCAGGGATGCCAAAATGGCTAAACAACAGAGCTAGCAAATCCTGCAGTGACGTTTGGGGTGGCTGATCTTGCCCCCTAAACCCACCCAGAACCACAGAGCACATGAATTTCAGTGACAGCCCTTCCCCCTCCAAAAACGTGGGGTGTCTGGGCTGTGGCTCCAATGGGGGAGCATGGATGTGGCCGGAGCGCTGGAGTTTTCCTGGGATGGTGCCAGGTGCAGGATTTGGGCAGAGGTTTATCCCAGAAACAGGGATGAGAGGTTATAGGTGGGATGGAATCCATCTTCTTTCAGCGCTTTTCCCTCCGACTTTCCCAATCCCACTAAGGATAGGTAATGAGGGGTAAGCAGTCTGGGTGCTCTGGGCTGATACAGTGGGTGTTCTGTGTGAAGGGGGCAGGGAGATGGTGGGATCCTGTGCAGAGCAACCCTGTGGGACAGAGTGGCAAGTGTAGTCCTCTTGGGAGGACTCTAAGAGCGAGCCTCAGCCCAGGAAGGGAAATGCTATGGGGGAGCAGGGAGGGTAGGAGCATACACAAAGTAGGGGGGGCATTAAGGGGAGAAAGTAGAGGCAGAGCCTCTGTAAATAGCATCCACAGCGGAAGCCATGTACAGGAGGAGCACTTTATAGGGAGCGCTTTATTGGGGATACAGAATATGGAACCCAGTACAGGGGGAGGTCTGCAGAGTGGGCAGCGTTGTGCAAGATAGGGAGCCCTGTCCAAGGGGGAGTCTTGTAGAGACAGATAGCTGCAGAATAATGGCCATAATTTTTCCAGGGGACAGCCCTGGACAGAGGAGAACTGAGTGAGGGAGCTTTGTACAGAGGGAGAGCTGCAGGATGGGCAGCATTATACCAGGTGGAGAGTCCTGTACATGGGCCAAGCAGAGTCAGAGACCCCTGTACAAGAAGTGAACTAGCCACGGGTCCTGTACAGGGGGAGGTCCTAGAAAGCAGAGTGGCCAGTACTGCACAAGGAAAAGAGCTCTGACAGTGGGGAGTAGAGTGGAAGACATCTGTACAAGCCATAAGCTAGAGAGATCACAGAGAGCAGTTTTTGGAAGTTTGCAATGCTGAAACTGAACCAAAGTTGTTGTATTCTTAGTAAAGCAGGAAGCTACCAGCAAAAATCCAGCTTCGGCTTGCTTGCTGTTTGAAGGAAGTAACAACCTTCTAAATTGAAGGGAGCAGCTCTTCCACCTTGGTCTCCCCTAAGCCCTGTTCCCATCGTGGTTATGTTGCTCAGCATTCTACTGCCCCAGCAGGACAAATTTTCTCCATTGCATTGTATTTAACAAAAACTTGGATATTCCCTCACAAGAGTCTTACAAGAAGAGTTAAGGCTCTTGCAAATTCAATCATGCACTAAAAAGCATGGAAATTGCAAGTTAAGGCTCCTGTCTAAAATTCCATGCCATGTTAGCAGTAAAGACATTGTACAGTCTCACATATTGTGTTCACTTACAACTTAGGCTCCATGCACCCACACTTTGCCTTCGTCTTTCAGCCCCAGTCCTCTTCCTCTTTGCAGGTTGGGGGCAACACTGAAGCTGGGGACAGGAGGGCGTAAACTGACCCCTCACCCCCTCCTTTCCATCTATCCTTTAATTTCAGTTGGGGAGAATGGGACTGCTGACTAATGACTCACAACCGTCCCTCTTACCCACTAGTCTCCACTGCCCTCCCAGAGCACAGTGACTGTACAATGTCTTTACTGCTAACATGGCACAGAGGTTAAGGCAGGAGCCTTAACTTGCAATTTCCATGCTTTTTAGTGCATGATTGAATTTGCAAGACCCTTAACTCTTCTTGAAAACCGGAGGTTTTTTTATTATGGAATTCATTTGATATCCCCTTTGCTTTCATATTCTTTAAAATAAGTATTGCTACATTGAATTGCCTCCTAAAGATCACATAGGGCTTGATCCTAGCAGGTAGTAGAGAAGTTGCACACACAGCCGAAAATAATCTACAATCATGCTCATTGGTACAAGATTTTGATCATGCTGCATCAAGAGACATGGAACTTCGAAGTGCAGATGGGGAAGGCATGGCAAAGTGGAGGTGTCTCTGTTGTTATCAAATAGACAATATACATATGACAGAGCAGCACAGTTTGCTGTGCTGTCTATTCTGTAGTATTAAGAACATAAGAAGTGCCAGGTCTAACCGGGTCAGACCAGTGGTCCATCTAACCCAGCATCCTGTCACCAACAGCAGCCAGCTCTGGTAGCTCAAGAGAAGAACATGCACAGGTCATGGAGGTGTGACTCATCTCTTGCTAACCACTCTCAATAAGTCAGCAGACAAGGAGACCAGCTTTATGCTAGTTCCCCAGGCCTGAGGTTCTCTACACCCTTGGGAAGGGTGTCCCCTTTGTGATGGGACATGGGGACTGATCTTAAATCCCCACACGTGTGTTGTAGGCATTTGTGAGGAAAAAATCCCAACCTAGGTTTAACTAACAACTGTGGGGGTTTTTAGACCTTTTCCACCCAGGAAATTAAGGCAGGGTTAGAAGTTTTTAAAAGAAATTTATTTTACTACAAAGAATGGTTCTGATTATACAAACATTCAGGTAATAGAAAAATATTTGGAACAAAAGATAAATGGGATGCACAAAGAAATAGACAAGAAACAAAAGTAAGTAGTGTATTAAATGATTAAGTTAGTACCTGTAATTATTTGGGAAAATACAGTAAAATAAAATATTGCATAATGTTAAAAAAATTTAAATAAAGATATTTTAAACTAAAGTAAACCCCCTCAGAAGAATGGCCAGTTCCTTTGAGGTGGATTAGCTTATCAACTGAAGAAAACAGGATTTGGAGAAAAAGAGGCTTTTTCAAAGACTTTGCATTAGAATGCTTTGGTGGCAAATAGGACAGTTTTGGGGTGATAAGGTGCACGGTTAACTTTTTATAGACCACGTTATTACTGGATTTAAATTTATGGTAGCACTTATAATTATTTATAAGCTTGTTATTTTATTATAACTTTAGCTAAATTTTAATCTAAATAAGGAAAACATTATTTAATTAGCTTCTTGGGGTGGGGGTTTCGGTGACTTTGGAAGACCAACATGATTTTGGGTCACACATTTGTGTATATGCCCACACTTGTATGTATTGGACAGTCTCCAATACAATTTTGCCATAAGGAGAATTGAAAATATTAGCCATGTCATGCCAGTTTGTTGAGTACTAAGTCGTTGACACAAAAATGTTTAAATGTTTAAGACTATTATTAAGACAATTTGTGACTGTTCGTTTATACCTAAAGGTTGATTTTGCATCCTAGGGGAGTAACTAAGCTTTTATTATGTTGAGATAAGATTGCTTTAAGTGAAGCATGAACCCTTATATTGTGCTGTATTTTTACTACTCAAGTTTCAGGTCTATTGTTTCGGGTTTTGTTTGGGATTTTTTTGCAATTTTTGCAATGCTAAGCTCAGCTTTGGAATTGGAGCGTCAAAATTTGGAGTATATTGTTTAGCCAAATCCTGATACCTTGTGGATATTATAATGTTTATGTTTTTATACTATGTTTTTACTGGGTGCACGGTGAGTTTGCCAATTTCTACCACAAATTGTGGCTGAAAACAAAAATTTGGTTTGGGAATCAGGCACCACCTTTTTCATAGATTTTTTTTTTTTAGCTATTACACAATATCAGCCATTTTTTGTATATACTGTCTTTTTTGCCCACTAGTTTAATTGTTTTCAAATGGGGTTTGCAGGTGGTAGTAGCATTTAAATGTTTACAGATTTTAAGGGGGTTACTGAGAGAGTGGCACCGATAAATGTATTTTTGTTCTCTTTTGGAGCAACAAGTCACATTGGGTGATATTTATGTTTGTGCCTGTTTGTGATAAACCACCAGAGTTGGTACCTTTTTATAGACTTGTTAGGTATTTTCCTGTAAGTGCCCCCAAAGACTGCACAGTTACTAATCACATTTTAATTTTAATCAAAAACTAGCAGCGAGACAGTAAACAAGGCAATTACATTGGCTGCCACAAAACAAGATTGATCCAAATAACATTTTATGAAAATTTGGTTGTGAGGTGACCGATCTGAGGCTTTTTATTTCTTCTAAGGAGAGCTTCGTATCATTTTGCATGCATAAATCCTGGATTTCATTGAGGACTTTAAAACAATGAGGACAATACCAGCTTGCTAATTGCTGGTCTCTAATTAATGTGGGAACCTGGCCCAATTCAATATCTAAGGATGCTAGGGAAGATAGGCGAAAAGAACATGTGAAATTAACAATGTCAAGTGAACCAATGCCAAGCAATTTTGCATGATAAGCAAGCACCCATTAAATTAGCAGTAGACCTTACAAGCAGCCTAGAGTACAACCTACATGTGGTTTGTGTGCATGTCATATTTCCTATAAAGGGATGCAGTAAATTTAGATTTCAGTCCAATCCACATGCACATTGAACATCTATCTAGTGCCACCAGGGCTCTTGCTGCACCTGCTGGAGTTGCAGTCCCCATACAGCAGCCCCTCCAAGAAGGCCTTCATGATCACTACAACCTCATTTTGATTAAGCCATTTCTTTATTTCCTACTATTTCTTTGATTACTTTCAACAGTCACTGCTGCATTTATGATTTTTAGAAGGGCAAAATACAATCATTGCTTATTCTGTAATATTAAGAACATAAGAAATGCCAGGTCTAACTGGGTCAGACCAGTGGTCCATCTAGCCCAGCATCCTTTGTCGACACACCCAATGAGACACAGAGACTTGTATTGGTGAACAATGGCCGCACTCTTTATTAAGTCATCCAATTGTAGGAAGGTGGGAAATTGCTCATGCAAGTTCGGGTCCAATATGCCATTTAACTATACAAACTTGTTAACTCAGGTACTGCCCAGATGTACCCTCCATTGACAGTATACTCCAGAAAAATTCCTCCCCTCCTTCGACAGGGCAAGGCTGAAGGGAGGGGGGGGGGACAGCCCTCTGAGGGCACGAGTAAGGAGTGAAGCGTCCACCCGATCCGAAGACAGCGCATGTCCCTACGGACCATGTTAGACACCACTCCCAGGGGGCATGATCCCAGTGTATACTGTGCCCTGCATTACACTGTGTATCATCTCCCCATCTCTTAATGAGATGACTCTTACTAATTTAATAACCTACCTATTAAACTTTTACTGGCATACTGGACCCCTGCCACTAAGGGGTGGTCAAAAACTGAACCACCCCGACCCCCACCTCCTAACCAACCAATAGATTCTCGAGGTGACCTGCCAGAGCAGCCAAATACATGTCGTTCCCGAGCTCCGATAGATGAACTCGGTCATCTCTGTACAAATCCGGTCTTGTGTGAACAATTCCAACGTGCCTAATGTTAGACCCTCCTAAACTTCTCAACCATTTACCAACCTCCTGGTTAATATTTTTCCTGGTCTTATCAACTTTGTCGGGTTTAATAGCTCTATTCCAGGTTATCCTGGGCACCCAATCAGTTCAAACTAAACGAACCCCGCTGAACTATTGCCTAATTGTTAATAAATCCTCTTTTATATTTATAATTAAATTAACTCCCTTTCTATTGGGTAAATCATTCTCCCCCAAGTGGATAACTAATATTGTTGGTGATGGAAGGTGTCCCAGACTTCTCAACGTAGGGAGGAGTTGCCTCCAACGTAAACTACTCCTGCCAATCCACCTAACATGTACATTCCTGCCTAGGCCCAGTTGTGAACCCCATTTGGAAGTTGCAGCAGCGGCACCTGCCCACCGTATGAGGCTGTGGCTGATGATCCACACCTCAGCTCGAGCAACACTGCCATCCCTGGGTCCTGGTAGAAATAAACAGGAAAGTGTTAGAGGTGATACGGTCAAATATATTTCTTATATGCTCCCGACCGCCATCGTCCCACGGTCTGAATTGCTGACTCTGGCAAACCGGCTGCCGCCGCTGTCATTACTGCCCCGATGTGAAACAAATGAGAACCAAATTCCTGTGCTGGGAGGCCGATCTTTTTTAATGCTGCCTGGAGGATGACTGTTACTTGGTAGGTTGTGGCTGCTGATCCTGACAAATGAATAAATAATGCACCTGGGGTCCTAGGCCGATTTACCATGTATCTCTGCATCTGCATCACAGGGCAAATAGTCTGTGGGACACCTTGATACAGTTCTACACGATGGCCCCGCCCTTTCTGATTGGTCTTGGAACGGCGAAGCCGTAATATTACTCTAGGTTGTAGGGCCTCCAAGTCATCCAACTACAAGGCTGTATGGGTAAGATCCTTGGCGGAGCTACACACCACTTCACTCACCCTGAATCCCCCAAAGTACATGATGACATAAACTGTATGAAAGAGTTGTGCTTCGTAAGTGTTGTAGCAAACATCAACTAAGGACCCCACTAATCGGATGAGTATCGGAGATGTTATGGGAGCATGCAGCCTACGACAAGCAGTCTGTTCCCGGGCCCATGACTCCAACATATGCTTTATGTAGAAACCCTTGCCCGGAGGCTGAAAACCTTTCAGTCTGCTGGCAAAAGTGATGCCGGCGATTTTTCCGGCTATGGTCCCCATCGTCAAACCCTGTTTATGCAGGGACAACGTGAATTGGAGAACTTCCGGTTCTTGTATGGGGAAACCTGTCCACCACCCCTTACTAGCCTTAAAAGCCTGGAATTCACAGAAGGCCCTACCGTATGCAGCCTGTGTTCGAGGGGCCAGCACCCCTTGTATGGTGGACTGCACTTCTACCTCCCAAGGTTCCAGATACCATGTGGTAAAGGATCCGGTTCTGCATGTGCTTCTGGTGCCAGTTCCCAAAAACGGTCCATCTGGAATCAAGAAAGGGCATCTGCTATCCCGTTGTCGATTCCAGTGACGTGCCTTGCGATGAAAAGGATGCTGTCTTTCAAACGCGCCAGGACCAGTGCTCGGACCAATATCATGACTCTCGGGGACCAGGAGGAGAGCGAGTTAACTATGTGGACAATGGCTAAGTTGTCACACCAGAAAACCACCGTCCGGTTGGCAAAAAACCTAGCCCAAAGCAGCACTGCTACCACTATGGGAAACAACTCAAGGTAGGTGAGGTCCCTAGTGATCCCGGTCAAGTGCCAGTCACTGAGCCATGGGGCAGTGCACCAATAACCCTTAAAGTAAATACCAAAACCCGCCCTCCCTGAGGCATCTGATTGAACTTGCAAGCTAGTCTGGAGAAGCCGCTCCCTCCAGAAGCTAACTCCGTTAAAGCCCTCAAGGAATGTCATCCACACTTCCAAGTCCTGTCACATTTCGCTGGTAACCCGTATGCGGAAATGGGGAGGTAAGTCCCCTCT
Source organism: Sphenodon punctatus (assembly GCA_003113815.1). Classification (NCBI taxonomy): domain Eukaryota; kingdom Metazoa; phylum Chordata; class Lepidosauria; order Sphenodontia; family Sphenodontidae; genus Sphenodon; species Sphenodon punctatus. The sequence continues at coordinate 3,254,997 of QEPC01008893.1, forward strand.
CAATTTTTCATATAGCCGGGATAGGAATGCCCTCCCGGGGGCCACCACCCGGCAAGCAAAATTCAAGCTCCCAACCAAGGACTGTAGGGTGCAAACGGTGATCTTATGGGCTGCCAGGCACTTGTTAATCTTGTTCCGAAACCTGCCAGTTTGTCCATGGGCAATCTAGAGGACATAGCTTCAGTGTCCAATTCAATACCTAAATAGGTGAGCCTTGTGGTTGGCCCTTTAGTCTTTTCGGGAGCCAGGGGAACCCCCAATTCCACCGCACTTCCTGGAACACGCACAGGGCAGCAGCACATTCCCCTGTCTTTGGCGTGCCAATTATGAGAAAATCATCTTAATATTTTGTGACTGCTCCCCTACTAAGCCTTTGTACAAAGACCCATTCTATTAAGGTACTGAATCACTCAAAGATTGAACAGGAAATCGAGCAGCCCATCGGCATAGCCCAGTCATAATAATAGCTGCCCTGGAATTGAAAACCTAGTAGATGAAAACTCGCAGGGTGTACCGGCAACAGGCGAAATGCTGACTTTACATCGCATTTTGCCAGTAGTGCCCCCTTTCCTGTCGCTCACCTTCGCAACTGCCTCATCGAAGGATGCATATTTAATGGTTTTGAGCTCCTTGGGGATGGCATCATTTACCGAACTACCCCGAGGGTGGGACAAATGGTGAATTAAGCGATATTCACCCTTTGTCTTCTTAGGGACAATTCCCAACGGGGAGGCTACAAAGTTCCCCATGGGGGGGGGGCGTGTTCAAAAGGGCCTGCTACTCTTCCTTCCTGTAGCTCCTTCCGGATCTTACCCATTACTATGTCTTCTATCTCTATTGTTGACTTAAGGTTCTTTACTATAGTCTGCCGTTTAACAAAACCTGCTGGTATAACAAAACCTTTCCTAAAACCCTGAACTATGTATCTAACTTCAGCCCTATCCAGGTGCCACTGTAAAACCCTTTCCAACTGTTCAATTTTAATTGGGGTCGGACCCTTTTGTGTTACGGGATCTGGCTAGGGAGCTGGAGCCCCCTTTTTGGGCCCCTCCCTCCGGTGCATAATTTCCTTTCCCACCCTTCTGTCTCGGTCTGCTACACTGGATTGATGGGTGTCCGCCTCCACAACTGGAGCATATATGCTGGAATCTGCATGTCTGACAGTTGAATCTGCCCCTTTTATTGAATTCCCAGCAGGAGCCTGTACTTCCTTGGCTGCCCCCTCGAGTGTCCCCCTGAAAGGAGTCATGCCCCATGCCACCCCTCCTCGGACCAGAGGATGGCCGCTGTCAGCCCTAGGGGCCTTGGTGACATCAACCATGCACTCTAACCATAGGTCAGGAGCATGTACATCCCAGCGGAGTCCAGGTGTGGTGGCTGCTCTGTGGCAAAATGCCTCATCATAGCGCAGCCATGCACCTATAGGACCCATTCCATACGCATGTTGGACGATGTCCGCGTACTTATGGAGCTCAAGCGCTCAGCTGGGGTCGCCTTGGAGTATGACCCCCATGTATACTGAGAATACTGATGTCCAATTGGTCCAATTCCCATCGGCTTTGGGACGCTTGAACCTCTTTCTCCTTTCCTGTGTCGGGTTCTGAGTGATCCACTATTGGATCACTGAATAAAAGGGCATAAATGTCTACATATTCCCCTTTTAGTATTTTCTCTTTCACCGCAGGCAATAAGTGTGCCCCAAATGGTGCGACTACAGTTGTGATGGCTCCACCCCGGGGGGGGGGGGCAGGCGGGTGGGTGGGCAATTACTTGCTCTCTCATCCCCTTCCTTGTTGTGTTGAGAGGTTCTGGGACTCTTTCCGGTACCCCCAATCCTTGTGTAAGACCTGCGGGGGCTGTTTACGCGGATCCTTGACCCCCTACCAGGGAGAGGTCTATGTTCTGCGCTGTTGTTCCTATCAGTTCAGGTCTCTGTAACCCTCCTGCGGGGGCCGCCCATATTTGCGCATGTTCCGCAGAACCCTCTGGTGGGGCAGGTGCAGGGGACAACCATACCCAGTCCCCATTCAAACAAACCAATTGTGGGGCGTCACATGTGACTGTTGTTTGCACCCTCGCTGCCACTAGACCCCTTGCTGACTCATTTATCTGTTCTAGCTGGTTTATTACCGGGGAGCCCCCTTGTATGCTGGAACCCATCCCCGAACCAGATGTGGCCCCTTGAAGCCCGCCGCCTACTGCCTGGTACCTTTCCGCCCCCTCTTTTGTGGCCTGCTCACCTTACTCTGACCTTGTGTGATGCACCCTAGGTCTTGGGGGTAAGCCGGGTCCTCCTGCCGGCCTGCTCCTCTCAACTCCCCGAGTTCTTCCTCGATGGCGAGGATCCTCCTCCAGATGACTTCATCACCTCCCCCGTTGCTAGCTTCTGTAGCCTCGATCCGCCTTTGGGCCGCAGGGGGTGATCCTTCAATTTGTGGTGACCTGTACAAGAGAGGGGGAACGGGCACCCCTCTCGGGGTTCCTTGCCCAGGTCCTGAGCCCTGCTGCATGGCCATAGTTAAGCCCAAGTCCTGATCCTGGAACTGGGCTAGGCCCGGGACCCCATGGGCCCCACACACACACCCCAAATGCGTCATACCAGTGGAATGTGCAGCCAAGCCACTGGGATACACTGCTTGTAGCAAAGGCCCCATGTTAACCTGTGGCTCTAATGCCCTGTAATGCTCTCCCGAAACCATCCCATGGGGTGCTGTGTTGGCCTGTGTACCCTCTTGTCTTGACTGGCTCCCTGAGGGGGGGCTCCTTGCTCTCCTTCATGCCCGTGGGTTTGTTGGCCCAAATAGGGACTGTCTATATAATCCCCATCCCTGTAGCGGGCAGGTGGTCCCACCACTCTCCTTTCTCTCCCTGTGGGTGCAGTAGTAGCACCCCTTACTTGCCTACCCATTGTGGCCCCACTTGTGCCCACTCCCAGGGGTGTGCCTGCAGTTGTTGCCCCTGTTTCCCTGCCTATGGTTTCCTCTGGCAAAGGAGGGGGTCGAGCCCTCAGCAGGGCTTCACATGCCTGGAGCCACTCCAACATGGCGGCCCGGATAGGGAGGGACTCACCCCCATCCACACCGGAGGCCCCAGGGGGGCTGCTCTCCCTGACTTCGCACCGAGTGGACGATTTCTTTTTCTCCCCCCCCACATTCTTCTTATTAGGGCGCCCCATCACCCTCTGAAGAAACCAAAACCTGGTCGCAGAGTGCAGCAGCAATCACTTCTTGCTGCTGCTTCTTCCCCACCGGTTTCAGGAATGCCGTGCCATGCAACAATGCAGAGGTCCGCCCCTCCTAAAGGGGGCAGGGCCCTCCAGGTCCAGCAAGTCTCAGGATGGTTGCCATCGGAATGGTTTCCCAGGCAACCAGGATCATGCAGGCAGGGAGCGCTCTCTAACGAGCCTCCCTGCCACGGCCACGCCTCTGTGCCTCTCTTCCGGAAAAAGGGGGCGCAACAAATACCCTGTTGCTGCCATTTGGCGGTGAAGGGGACATCTCCAACAATGACCAGCTCTGGTAGCTCAGGAGAAGGACATGTACAAGTCATGGAGGTGTGACTCATCTCTTGCTAACCAGTCTCAACTACCGGTAGTCAGGGGTTTAAGCCCCAACTAGAAGGCAGAGCCCCAACTAGTTGGTGATATTGTAATGTGTACCTCTGGTCTTTATGTTGACAGGTCTGGAAAAGACATGGTTTTTACTGTTACTTACTGGGACAGACATTGGTGACGTTTTCAGAAGCCAAGAAATCCTGTGAAGCCGGCCAGGGAGACCTAGCTGTTGTGGAAGACAGGTATGAGAATGCTCTGTTCTACTCTTAATTTGTCATCAGAATAAAGAAAGAAAATATATTTTTATAGGGAGTAAAAATTCAAAATGAATACTTTTTCTTTTCACTTTAAGTTTTGATAATTTTTGTTAATTTAAAATGTTACTTAATGTTGGTTGGAACATCCACCTCCCTTTCATGCCTCTTTCATTATTTCCCCCCTCTGTTTTTCTTTGCTGGTGTAGTAGAAAAAGTGAGACACACACCCCCGCCCTTTTTAAAAGAAAGAAGGAACCAAATATTTGTTTGCAAATTTACATTAACCTTTTTATACAAAGCTACATTTTCAGTTGCAAACCTATTTTCTGTCAAAAGTAATTGGTTCTAAACATGTGGTCCATAGCAAAGGATATTGTTTTGAGGGCTACATGGGGCATTGCAACATGTAACAGGAAACACGGGATTCTTTCATTCTGTGTTTTCTGTTATGTGTTTGTAGACAGTTTGCCATGTGTAATATTATTGGGCAGCCTTCAACACACCCAGAGGCTACCCAATAGGGGGAGAGTGGGGAAAGTCTTACCGTGAGCTGAGCCAAAGAGCAACAATGGCAGCAGAGAGTCCCTGGGAGCAACAGTAGCAAATCCACTTGAGTAGCGGCAGCACTGAGAGTGTTGGTGGAGGCAGGGGCATTGGGAAGGGGCCCCTGGAGTGGTTGTGGTAGTGCTCCAGCTATGCTACAAGTGGCCTTCCCTCTTGTATCAGGGGATATCTTGAGGGCTAAGGGTGTCATACTTGTGTGGATGCAGGAGCTCACTAGAATTACAGTTTCCTAAATAACATCTGTAAAACCAACCCAAGCCTAAGCGTTGTTTCACACAACACTTACATTCTTGGTGAAGAGTAGTGTTGTGTATTCCCTTGTGGGTGCAGTGTTGTGGGTTTGTTCTGCATTGGTTTGATCAGGGGAAAAACCCTTCCCCCAGCACCAGTACCCAAGAGGAAAGGTATCACCAGGTGCACTACTCCATGAGCTTCCCCCAATGCCACTGATGTTGTGTGAATAAGCACTAAAAGGTTTATTGCTTCATAGGGATGTGCGAATGTGGTTCGGAAGTTGGGAGTTCGGATCGAACTCAAATAGTTCAGTTGACTAAACCGAACTTTCGAACGGAACTCGAATTTGACCAAACTGTTTGGTCGAATCCAAACCAGTTAGGAAGGCCCAAAAAAAAAGGGTTTTGAATGTATGAACTCGGTTTGGAAGTTCGGAATTCGACCGAACTCGAATAGTTCGGTCGACCAAACCGAACTTTCGAACCGAACTGAATTTCTGAACTCGGTTCTGTTTGCACATCCCTATTGCTTCATATTATGCAGAACAAAAGGAGAACAAAACCATCTTAAATAATGAAAATGACATAATTTACAGGGTTCCTCACAGTTGTTAGCAACTGACTGTTATTCAGAGTACAAGCATAAACCAGCAACTAAGCAAGCAACAATTTCAAGGAAATGGCCGACGTAATAAAGCTTTTTACGGACTTGTCCCTATTATCCTTTACAGATATGAACAAGCCTTTCTGATTAGTCTGATTGGGCTGCGGAGTGAAAAATACTTCTGGATCGGTCTATCAGACATAGAGAAACCAGGAACTTTCAAATGGGCCAATGGGAAAGCTGTTAAGTTCACCCACTGGAACACAAAAATGCCAGGTAATGCCACCCCGAGCTGCCATTGCGAGCAGGAGGGAGCGGGCTATAATATAGTACATTGAAATCAAATAAATAAATAAATAATAAACAAGACTCTCTAGTGTGGTGTGAAGGGATAACACTTCTGAAAGTCAGATCAGACACAAGGGGTGCTGTGAGACAGAACACTAACTACTTGTTTCAGATTTAAACACACATTTGGTTGTCACTTCTGTTTGTGCAAACACACATTCTTAACAAGGTTTGGGACATGAAAAATCATGGCCACAGGCAACATGCATTTGCAGCTAGCATGTGGCCACTGTTACATCTAGAGATGCCCACCACACAGTAACCAGCACAATAGCTTTAAAAGAGAATCCTCTGTTTTAAAAAGTCATAGTTCTTTAACTAGTTTTGCCTTCTACTTTGTCCCCTAAAGGGAGAAAACCAGGCTGTGTTACCATGAGAACTGGAACTGCAGCTGGATTATGGGATGTGATGAGCTGTGAGGAGAAGACAATGTTTCTTTGCAAACGATGGGCTGAGGGAGTTACTTCTCCTCCTCCTCCAACGACAACTCCGCCGCTGCCCCCATGCCCAGAAGGATGGCGTCCACTTGATGATCGCAGTCGATGTTTTAAAGTAAGGATTCCATTCTCCATGCCAAGGCACATGTACATTCCTATAATGTTACACAGCTGGTAAATAAGAGGAAGGTCTCAGCTACAAATTGCATTGACAAAGCAAGGATTTCCTTTCACCTGAAAAGGTTTCCAAGTGCTTCACGGTGGCATAGTAATTGGTTTGGCTTTCCTGGAGCCTCCGTTTCCCCAAACATAGAAATTTCCCTTTTTGAGTGGCTTATTTATAAACCCTTGGCCTGCCCCGGGGGGTGGTGGGACTTGTGATGGCAGCCCAGTTTCCTCATGGAAGGGGAGATCATTTGGGCTGCTCTCCCCACCAGCCCAAAATGTAGCAGCTGTGTTCGCACTGCCCGGGGTGGGCAGAGGATCCAGCTGACCCTATTTCAGGTGCCTTTACCCTAAGCTAAGCACATGGCACCTGCAACTTCTCAGTTTCATGAAGGTATTCTTATTTCTCCCTGTGTTCCCTTCTCCCTTGTCTTCACCTCCCTTATCTTTCATAGATTGTAAGCCCCTTGTGGTAGGAACCTGGCTCTATCATTTAACTATTATTGCACACAGTTAGTGGTGTCTTGCTACAGTTATTAATACTATCCTCTGGGTTTTACAACGCCGTATCTTCAAACCTGCGCTTGTTCTTGGCGGCCGTTGCTCAGAATGGGAGCAACATCACTTCCAGTAGCGTGGAGGAACGACTAACACACACACACACACACCGCGCACGTGCAAATTTCTCGCTCTGTGTATCTTTGCAAGGTGCTTCATCTAAAAGCGGTCTCAGTCTGCAAGAGGAAGTGGGGACATCCTCCTTCTAGCTTCCCATTCACTGGCCAGAGAGAGTCAGAGGGAGGCGGGGACTTAGAGTCGTCATCTACCCAAGGCTCCAGGGAGCATGCGCTGGGCACCAGTCCAGAAAAGCAATGCTTTCTGGGAGATTGGGGAGGGACCACGGGAGGTTCCATGGGCTCCTTGGCTGGGTTCCTATGGAGTAATCCAACCAATCAGCAACCCCTTTAGGGAAGTTCAAGGCATCTTTTCCAAATGCCCTGGGCTGCCTTAAGCATCCAGCCTAGGCATTTTCCCCCTCCCCACTCTATTCAGAGGGGGGAAAGGAAAAGAGGAGGGGCAGACCTCTGCGCCCTGCAGCTGGGTCCAGGACTTAGGCCCAGGTAGACAGGAAGGCTGGCGGTGAGAGATGGGGCCTGGGGGTGCACCGTGCGGGGGGAAGGAGGATGGGATGGGGTGCCCTGGGATGTGGATTTGGGGGAGATGGGGTGTCATGAGGATCGGGCCCTCTCTCTCCTTAGAGGCTGTCCCTCAAATTCCCATCAGGCCAGCCCCGAAAGCTCCCTGATTGTAGTGAGTGTTTCTGATCACGTGGGAACCCACGCGGGCACAGGCAACTGAGGTGCGACTGGCCTGGTGGGTATTAGGGGGACAGCCTCTAAAGAGAGAGAGGGCCCCAACCATGTGACATGGGGGTGCAGGGGAGAGGATAATAGGGGTGCTTGAGGTGGATTTGGGGGAGATGGGAGGGGAGATGGTGGTGCTGGGGGAGAGGATTGAGGAGGATGGGGTGGATTTGGGGGAGATGGGGTGCTGGGGGAGAGGATAACAGGAGTGCTTGAGATGGGTTTGGGGGAGATGAGGGTGCCTGGGGAGAGGATAACAGGGGTGCTTGAGGTGGGTTTGGGGGAGATGGGGGTGCTGGGGAGAGGATAACAGGAGTGCTTGAGATGGGTTTGGGGGAGATGAGGGTGCCTGGGGAGAGGATAACAGGAGTGCTTGGGGTTTGGGGGTGCTGGGGGAGAGGATAACAGGAGTGCTTGAGGTGGGTTTGGGGGAGATGGGGGTGCTGGGGTGAGGATAACAGGAGTGCTTGAGATGGGTTTGGGGGAGATGAGGGTGCCTGGGGAGAGGATAACAGGAGTGCTTGAGATGGGTTTGGGGGTGCTGGGGGAGAGGATAACAGGAGTGCTTGAGATGGATTTGGGGGAGATGGGGGTGCCGGGGAGAGGATAACAGGAGTGCTTGAGGTGGGTTTGGAGGAAATGAGGGTGCCCAGGGGAGAGGATAACAGGGGTGCTTGAGGTGGGTTTGGGGGAGATGGGGGTGCTGGGGAGAGGATAACAGGAGTGCTTGAGATGGGTTTGGGGGTGCTGGGGAGAGGATAACAGGAGTGCTTGAGGTGGGTTTGGAGGAAATGAGGGTGCCCGGGGAAGAGGATAACAGGAGTGCTTGAGGTGGGTTTGGGGGAGATGGGGGTGCTGGCGGAGAGGATAACAGGAGTGCTTGAGATGGGTTTGGGGG
>QEPC01008893.1:3280391-3293726 GCA_003113815.1 Sphenodon punctatus
ATTGTTTATTTTCTAAATTAAAACGCTGATTGCTGTATGCAACTGTTTCATTGAGTGAACATGCATGAAAGATATATACACACACACATTTCCTTTTACTTTTCAGGGACAGATTTAAATCCTGAACCACATGATACATTTAGTAAGTTTTTTGTCTATTTTATTAGAAAAGTATTATTGTATAATGTTGGTAATATGCAGATATATACATATAGCCTCATTGTTTACCTTACAGATTATACATTTACGAACACTGAGGATGGATGGATTTTATATCAGAACAAGGAATACTACATTAGTAATACAACTGTACCTATGGAAAAAGCCCGGGAGTTTTGCAGAAAGAATTCTGGAGATCTCGTTGTCATTGATGGTGAAAACGAAAAAAACTTTTTGTTGAAATATGTAAGAGAAAATATTTATTACTTATCAAGTGAATAACCTAATTTAGACACTTTCCACAATCTCCTTTTGAAATACCAGAAAGAGTCAATTATGTTGTCTTATAACTGCATTGCCTTGTCAGGTTAGAAGATCTGAAAGTTTATCTGAATTTTTGGATCTGACCTTCATTCCCAAATGTAATACAGTTTTCCATCGAACACAGAAGTTAATTCTTCCTTCTTTTTGTCCAAATCCACAACATCCGTTGGAGAGGAAGTGGCATCCTCTGGATGTTAGAAGAGCATTAAAAATATATTTGGACAGAACGAAGGAAATTAGGCATACTTCTGCATTATTCATAAATTATAAGGTGAATTCAAGGGGAACTAAGGCCGCAAAATCTACAATTTCAAAGTGGTTAATGGATTGCATCAGGGAGGCTTATAGGGCAATGAATTTGCAGCCTCCCACTGGAATTGTGGCTCATTCCACAAGGGGGACAGCAACTTCAAGGGTGTATACAGCAAGGACTCCTATAGAGGAGATTTGTAGGGCTAGTACTTGGACAACAATACATACATTCACAAGAAATTATAGGATAAATGTCTGGGTTTCCGCTGAAGCTGCCTTTGGTAGGTGTGTTCTGCAAGGGTTAGTTAATAATCCCTCACATAAAGGACACATTGCTTTGGGAATTTCCCAGTGTCCTGAATGTCCAGCCAGGACACCTCAATAGAAGGAGCAATTGAGTCACTTACCTTTTGTGAATTGCTGTTCTATTGAACTGTTCCTGGCCGGGCATGGATTAACAGTCAACCCTCCCTGATTAACAGTAAAATGTAGTTTTTAAAATATAAAAATAGAATTTGAAATGGTTGGTTTAAGTCTTATTTTGATTAGGTTAGTAGTGTACGCTGTTGCCATGAGGATGTGTACTAAATAATTTGTTAGACAGTTTTAGAACTTCTGATTTAGAAGGGTTGCAATGGAACACAGCATATGTAACAACAAAAACAAAAAAACAAAAAAAAAAACCCACCAGAGGCTGCCTCCTAGTTGTGGAGAGGGAGATCGCACCCCAGTGTCCTGAATGCTCAGCCAGGAACACCTTAATAGAACAGCAATTCACAACAGGTAAGTAACTCAATTGCTCTTTTCATGAAAACTGATGTCTGGAATAGTGTCAGATACAGACTCTCCTGGGCTTGTCTTAAGAGGCAGAATGGCCCCTTTAAGACCTATCATCATGACTCGTGGTCCTGCAGCTGTTTGCATTAGCAGAGGCTTATTTAAACCTGCCCAGAAGGAAGCTCTTTGCTGGTGATTAAGCCTTAGTGCTTGGTGTGTATGCTGGCTTGTGTCTGTTCCTGTTCGTCTACATGCAGTGAGTTAAGTGTTTACCCTTGTTCTGTGTTTGTTGTTCTTGTAAGTGTTACCTTAAGAGCCTGTTCCATTCCTCCTTGTGTTTAAGTCCTCTCCCCTTCCCCTTGAATTCCTTGTTACCTAGCCTTCCTTCCCTCCCCCATGCATCCCCTCTGGGTGGGAAGGCTAGGTAACGAGGAATTCAAGGGGAAGAGGAGAGGACTTAATTAGAATTCCCTATAGAACCCCGTCTGCACCCTGAGGTTATTCCTGGGCTACCCAGGGCAACCTTCCCTGCCTGGTGCTCCCCACAATAAGTGTATTGTGCTTTGAGAGCCAAGTTTTTGAGATCTTATATAGACGCATTATCCCACTGTTATGGAGCATTTCCTACTTTAAAACTATTGCACTCTTTGGATTCGGACTGTGCAAGATCTGTGGCGAAATTTTGTTTTTATGCCGAGCGTTTACGGCAACAACTTATTGCCAATAATGAAAATTCTGTTAGGTTTATGGAAAGGCCCGTAGTGTGGCCAGAATAGTAGTATTGTTAAGTGCCTTATTTGTATTGCTTTGTACCCATTCGGGGGTTTTAAAAAATTGTAATGACCTTGCGCTACACATAAAACATTTATTATTATTATTCACAAGTTTGAGAATGTTGACATTTTAATAGACTGAGTTAAAATTCAAACTATCAGTTCTGCACATATAATAATATTAATTATTATTATTATTATTATTTTATTTTATTAGCATTTATATAGCGCCAGTGATGTACCTGGTGCTTTACAGAGAATAAGATAGACACGGTCCCTGCCATGAGCTTACAGTCTAAAAGACAGGGGGAGGGGAGACCAGGAAGGGGAAACAGAGGGAGAGACAAGGGATGCAACAATCATGAGGATGTGAGAACTCAGGTACACGTTCTTGGCTTGGTTACAGTACATTGGGAGTTTACAGATAACAGGTGGGGGATAATCCTGGGTGGGGATGATTAGCAGGAGTTAGGAAGGACACAGCGGAAGAGGTGGGTTTTGAGGAGGGACTTGAAGGTACGAAGGGAGGGGGCAAGGTGGATGTGGGCAGGGAGGGAGTTCCAGGCATATGGGACTGCGAAGGAGAAGGAACGAAGGTGGTTGGGGGGGCAGGGGAGGCATTGGAGGGTGAGGGAGGGGATAAAGGAGGAGCGGAGGAGGAACGGAGTGCTCGAACAGGGGTTCATATCTGCAAACAAACATATTTGTTTGCAGACCCTCTCACACAGACATCATCCCAGCGAGCTATTACATATTTTCTTAAGTGCATGCAAATTTAGGTAAATTAGTGGTGGCAGGAAATGTACCTATTTTTAGTTTTTGAATGTTGGATGGTATGGATTAGTAAATATAGTCAGTGAGTTATCAACGATCGATAGTGGAGTTTAAACATAATGACCAAATACAACAAAAGGGGTAATGGGGCACCAAGACCAGGGGTAGGCCATGAGCCATTAGGGTAGGCAAAGGGTGGTCAGGTAGGGAAGGCACAAGGGAGATGCAGGAGCAGGTGTGGCAAATCAGACGCAAGGCAAGGCAACCAACAAAAATAGGCCTAATGGTTCCAGTTAAATAGACAAAGGCTCAAAGAAGGACAGGAAGCTATACAGGCAATAGTGGCCAATCAGCTGTCTGTTGTCAGCCACCTGACTAGTTTGCTATGGGACCATGCTTCCATCCCACAATCAGTTTAGTTTCAGCAAAGCTGTGGTTCAGAAGTGAGGGTGTCTGCTAATGACTTCTTTGGCTCTAGGTTTGAAATCCAGGGTGCCTGATAATAGATGAGTTTGAGAGACTATGGCCCCAATCCAATGCCCAATCCATTTGCCACATTGCTGGCAAATTGTGCCATGCATAAACAAACAGTGTGTGTGCACGCACACACAGAGCTCCATGTGGGGATCCATGGGGCAATGAATTGTGGCCATTGATTTGTTTCTGTAAAAGAGGCTCCAGAGCAATAAGAAAAAGACAAAAACTTAAATGGAAGTGAATTCAAAAATGGGCAGGTGCATTAGGCTGAAGTGGTGTTACCTGGATTTTAACATTTTTCATTTTTCCATTGTACTACTAGCTCACCTAAAGATTTTATTCTTTTTTTCCCCTGTGAATTCATCTGGTTAATATAAATCCCCATTCATAAAACCCATAGAAACACCATTATATTCACACTTGATTTATTTTTCATGAAACAGACTCTTTCATTTTCCCATGGCATACAATCTATATAAACTCGCTATTTTAGTCAATGAGAATTTTTACGGTTTCAGCAAATCAGAGCAAAGGAGAATGTTACAAACTAGTGAGGCGAGCTGCAAGGCAAGATGAAATGCTTCCCTAAGGCTGCTGGATGTGAAGCAGACCAGCTGAGCTATCACATTTGACTGATAGAGTCATATTTGAAATGAAATGCTAAGATGAGCAAAATGAATGGGCGTTAGGCTAAAGGCTTTTGTTATATAAGACTGAACCGGATGCATGTCAACAGATTGAATTTTTCTTGCAATGGCAGATTGTAAAAGCTATGGTCAATGGCCAGCAGAGTTGTTTTTAGAAATAAATAGTATGCATGTGTATGTGATTATGCACTGCATTTTTGTGGAGGGAAGACTATCACACAAGGCTTATTTTATAGAATCTCATTGGAAGACTCCATTTTACTGTTGCTTGTTGTGTGATCTAGACCTAAAACAGATTGTCCTTCTCGTATCAACAGAGATTGTCTGCATTTTCAGAATAACATGCAGAAATCCAACATATTTTCATTTTCGCAACAGATCTCTGCATATCTATCATTTTGGTTATTCTAGTTCAGTAACTCTGCCTATTTGGGTGTTTTGGTTATTTGGTTCAGTTGTTTACTTCATCTAGGCTATTGTGCAATNCATGTAGAGCATGTTACAATAGTTGAATCTTGAGGTGATGAAGGCATGGATGACAGTGGTCAGGTCGGAGTCAGACATACGGCTGAAGCTGTCGCACCAGATGTAATTGGTGGAAAGCGCTCCTCACCACAGTCTCAACCTGGAGATCCAGGTGAAGCTGTGGATCAATGAGTACCCCCAGACTCAGGACCTGAGAGATCAGTGGGGGACGAACCCCATCAATGATGGGGGAAATCACACCAACCACCCTCCCCACCAACATTACCTCCATCTTGCCAGGATTTAGTTTCAGATGGCTCACCCTCATCCAATACCCCACAGCCACCAAACATCAGGTTTGCACCAAGACTGCTGGGTCTGGGTCGGATGAAAAGGAGCGGTAGAGCTGGGTGTCATCAGCATACTGATGACACCACACCCCATACCGTCTCACGACCTCGCCGAGTGGCTGCATATACAGCATCATCATCAAGTTTATTTGTTTCCAGCAATTTGCTATAACAATCCACAAAGACAACCACATGTAACATATAAGGAAAGGTACAGTAATAATACAATAAAAATTTGACTTGTTACAATATAATATTGGAGTCAAATGAGATAAAATGAATGAAATTAGAATAAAATAAAATAGATGGAATAAAATAAAATAACCCCTGGACCGAAGGAGGTGCTAAACAACAAGCCTCCCTAAACCGAATCCGCCCCAGCATAATAATCTCTTGGTATAACCAGAGATGAGGTGGGGGGGGCGTATGGGAAACACCCAGTTGGTTATTGAAAGTTTCCAAATGCATACCACTAATATTGATACCTAATCAAATTTATACGTTAGGTGCTTTCCAGATTCTGTCCAAACATCTAATATAACAAGCAACTGCTTTAATAATCTCTATATCTGCTGCCATGAGCAAGCTTTTCAGATGTTCCTCCAGAGAGATGGAGGAATTCTGGAAAAGAGCTATCCATGTCTCCCTAAGATCTTTGTATTGTGGGCAACAGAACAAGACATGTTGAACAGTCTCTATTGCCTGGGTACTGCATTTGCAGGTTCTCTCATTATAAGGAGTTTGCACTCTTCTGCCTTTAACGAACTCTGTTTCCAGCAGATTTAAACAAAAGAAGGTAAACATTCTCCTTAATTTTGGATCATGCAAGTGCAGAAGATAATACTCCAAGGCAGACGTGGTTTTAACCTGTGCATAGAGTGGTGCAATTTTGGAGGAAGCTATGGCTTGTAAATCATCCTTCTCAGCTAGATTATTAATGATCTGTTTGAGCTCCGCCCCACTTATATTACATTCTGTCATATCAGGACCACCGGGGGAGGGGGACAGAGTGCCAATCAAATTCTCAACTGCCTTCCACCATTAATATTGGACACTGCCTTGGTGTAAATTTTACTCTAGGTAGCATTGAATTGCCAGAATAGAGGACTTCCTCTGGAATAATTAAGGGGGGTGGCATTGGTTGTCCCCACCCTATGGACCAAGTCGTTGATGAAGAGGTTGAACAGTAGTGGAGCAAGAAGACAGCCCTTTCGGACACCTTGCTGTATTGAAAAAACATGTGTAATCTCTCCATAGGACCCCGCTCTGACAACCGCCTTGGAATCTTTATGCAGCCGGATTATAAATTGTAATAATCCTGGATCTATCCCCCTATTGACTAATTTTTGCCACAGAGGCTTCCTGGGAACCGAATCAAAAGCCTTGGTTAGATCAATGAATGCAACAAAAAGATTAGCTCCCCTAATTCGCACATATTTGTCTATTAGATGCGCCAGAATAAAGCATATGTCTAATGTTGATCGTCCTGTTCTAAAACCTGCCTGTTCCTCCGCTATCAAAGAGCAGGAATGTACCCAATCATCAAGAGAAGTCAGAAGTACTCGGGCATATAGCTTACTGAGAACAGGGAAGAGGCTAATAGGTCTACAGCAGGTGGGTTGTGACGGATTTCTCTTTTTAAAAATAGGAATGATGATGGCTACCGTCCAAGCACTTAGGAGTGAACCAGTAATGTTTATCGCTGAGAAAAACTTAGTGAGCACCAGTATCCACCATCCTGGGTTATCCTTGATCAACTCTGGTGGAATACAATCTGAACATGGCGCTTTACCTGGCCAAAGTCTGCCTATGAACTCATGGATTTGCCTCTCTCTAACCACCAGGGAGGATAAAGGAAATTGCTCCCCATCACCCCGATCCAGAGGTAGGGGGGGGAGTCCAGTTGGGAAGCTCAGGGCAAGAATCATGATATAAATCACTGTAAAAAGCTATCCAGTCTTCCTCACTGATTAGCCCTGAACCTGAGCCCCTAAATTTACCTTGTGAACCATTCAGAAGTCTCCCAAATTTTGTCGCATTCTGGGTTTTTGCTGCCACTTGCAACTCAGCCCAGATTAGGGCCGACCTAGAGTTCTTCTTGCTCCAAAACAAGGCAAAATACTCTCTTATTTTGGAAACATATAACTCCCAGCCAGATGGAAGATGAAGCTGAGCCCATGCTCTCCTAGAACTAACTAAGGCAGACTTAGCAACTTTGCAGTCATGATCGTACCAGGATTTCTTATTAATTCTAGGTTTAGTTGAATATGAAGAAACACTCTTAGTAATAAATGGCAACAGGTGCTTCACAATAGATTCCATCAAAGGGAATACCTAAGCGTACTTCTCAACCCCTAGGATAGAATCCTGTAGAGCCAGAAAGTCCGGGGAGCAAAGGAGCTGCATGATTTGGGTCGAAATCAAGGGTGACCACTTCACTGGCATGCGTAGCGGGAATTAAGAAGATAGAATAGAGTAAGCCCGACTGTCACAGCGGTCCAACCCTTCTAGGTCCAGATGCAAAGGATAGTGGTTTCCCTCTGGTCTAATCAGAACTTTAAAATCTTTGATGATATAAAAATAGACCAGGGAGACCAGCACATAATCGATAGCACTGGAACCCAAGAGTGAATCATATGTGAAATGGCCGTCGCAATCAGAGGAGGGCCTACCGTAGATGATTATCAGGCCCTGCTCTAAGGCTAATTGCAATAGCTTCCTTCCATGCTCATTTATACATGGATCCATGGACACTCATGAACAGATCTTAAAATCAGTTTGCAATTGAGAGTCAATACTGTCCAAATCCAGGTTGCCTGTCCTGGCGTTAAAGTCCCCCATTATAAGGGTCACGTTCTCGGGGTGATCTTGCACCAATTGATCTAGCATGGCAGAAAATTGGTCCCAGAAAGAGACTCCATAATAGGGAGAAGATTCAGGAGGCACAAATGCGTTAATTACCAAAAAATCCTCACTCCTGCTACTTTTGATCTGCAGAACTAAACAGTGCGTAAGATCAACAGGAATTCGCCTAGAAGACAGCTGAATTCTATTTGAAACTAGCGTGATTAAGCCCCCAGAGCAGCGACCCTTCCTAGACAGCTTCGAGCCTGGAATATTATAGACCTGGAAGGCCTCAAGACTGGGGGGATCCATTGTCCCCTTGGGCAACCATGTCTCTTGCAAGCAAATAATGTCATAAGTAGAAATAAAATCTACCCAGTCCCTATCTATGAGCCTAGATCTAATGCCTTCAATATTCCAAGAGATGCAGCGAAGGGGGAAGCTCTGGGATGCTGATTGTCAGAAATGGGTAGATGCAGGGCTATCACAGGAAGAACCCCTTCCTCCTGCAATGAGGGGAAAAGCTGGATTGAAAGCTGCTGCATCCCCCTCTAGCAATGGAGGTAAAATACGCTGATTGCACATCTGCTTCCTGACAGAATGATCGAGACCTGTGCACCTAGAAGCAATTTGGGGAGGGAGTAGCTCCTCTTCTCTGAACTCAAAGTCCTACCACCAGCTCAGAGGGGCACCCGGCCCCAATATTCTCTGATAATCAGAGATAGACGAACTTGGGCTCTGCAGGAATCCTGTAATATCCACTGTATCCCATTCCAACCCCCCATCTGGAAACATACCAGGATTGGGAGGGGGAACAATGGAACTGTGGTAGGATGGACCCAGTGCAAGAGAATGGAAAATGGCATGGGCTAGGGTGTTTTCTACTCTACAAATGAAAAATACTGAGGCTTTTAACTGCCTCCATCACTGCCACAATTCAGAAGCCATAAGCCTCTCATTAAACAATATTTCCCATCTCTGGAAACGACCTCTACTCAGAAGGGGGAGAGTGTCTGAGATCTGATTAGGGACAATAGTTAGGCCCATATTTGATTGAACATAGCCTAAAAAGCTAGCCAGGTCCAGAGCTGCTTGTCTTAGGAACCTACATTTCTTTCTTGTACTAAAGTGAAAAATAATAGCTGGGGCACACCGTTCACTTGTATCTTGCGGCCAGACTGGGGGCTGCTCAGAGCAAGTGACAATGTGGGAAAGGGAGGGGCATTTAACTAGATCATGCTTCGTACAGTCTGCTTGAGCCAGCATCTGGGTACGAGTCTCCTCTATGGGGGAGTGGTTAGACGGTCCAGGGACTGCAAAACCTTATGACTCATGGAAAAATTGGGGCATGTTGTGGGGTAGTCAATAAGTTGGGAGCTAGCTGGCTGGATGGGCTGGGTTTGAGAGATGGAGTGCCGAAAGTGGGAATCCCTCCCGACCATCAGTGGGAAAGTCTCTGAAACCTGGGGCAATGGAATTCTCTCTACATGAGATAAGGAGGAGACAGAGTTGGCAAAAGGGGTGGGGGGCACCCTTATCTATAGAGTTATCATATACCGGGGGAGATACAAATTCCATCTGAATGGCCACATCCACCCCTCGCTGGACCAAAGGGTGGGGGGGCCCGGCACAGAAGCAAACTTATTAAATTCTAGCCACAAGCCCCCCACCAGCACCTTCATAGAAAAGAGGAGCTCGTTGAAGTTCATCAGCCTTTCCTCTAGCTCCTTAAACCTAGTATCTTGGTCAATCTCTTGCCAGATCTGGTAATCATCAAATCTTTGACTGAAAGCAGCAATTTGTTGATATAAGTCAGTCAATCCGATAGGGGGTTCTGCTGGTCCCTGAGGGGGAGGAGAGGGATAGGCTTCTGTACAAGGGGTGGGGATGTCACTCAGAGTTCCTGGATCAACTCTGACTAAGGCAGGGGCATGGGGAGAAAATAGTGGGTAAGTTTGGATTGGGTGGGGACAGAGGGCTTCAGCATGGAACAGGCGATCTCGGCTTGAGCAATCTCAGTGGCGAGATTGGGGCGGGAGCAAGGAACATGAGATCTCAGCTCCATAGTAACACACAGGAAAAGCTCAAACCTTACCCTGCAGTCCCAGATGGTCAGCCCTGCAAATCCCCAGGCAAGCAGAGAAACGAAGGGGAATCCAATATACTCTAGCAAGGGACTGGGACCCCTGACCCCCACCGGCACCTAAGGCTGCACGCACAAGGGCACGCCCTTGCACACGCAGCTCTTAGGCGTGCTGCCCGGGCGCGCGCCTCTGGCATGTATGCCGGAGTGCGCTCATTTAAAAGTCCTCCGGGAGGGAGTCCCTCAAGAAATCTCCATCCCTTCCATCTGATATGGCCTTGAAGGGATCTCCCGCTGCTGCTCACCCGCTGGAAGCGCTGCCGCTTTCCCCACACTCAAGTGCCGGAGCATGCTCGTTTAAAAGTCCTCCAGGAGGGAGTCCCTCAAGAAATCTCCACCCCTTCCATCTGATCTGGCCTCACAGGGATCTCCCGCTGCTGCTCACCTGCTGGTGCCACCCCCACTTTCCCCACACTCAAGCGCCAGAGCACACTCATTTAAAAGTTCTCCGGGAGGGAGTCCCTCAAGAAATCTCCACCCCTTCCATCTGATCCAGCCTCGCAGGGATCTCCTGCTGCTGCTCACCCGCTGGTGCCGCCACCGGTTTCCCCACACTCATGCACTGGAGTGCGCTCATTTAAAAGTCCTCTGGGAGGGAGTCCCTCAAGAAAACTCCACCTCTTCCATCTGATCCGGCTTCACAGGGATCTCGCACTGCTGCTCACCCGCTGGCGCTGCTGCCGCTTTCTTCACGTTCTTTTGATGATCCTGTCCTGTGTCCAACACCTAGGTAGGCTAGGACTGCACAGAATCCTCAAAGTCCACTCCACCGAGCAGAGCCAGAGACAGCAGCAATATGGTAACAGCAGAAAAATGGCAGAGAGCTGAGCAATGTGGTGCTCACAAAGCAACAAACACTCCCCTCCCGTCCTCAAACTGCTAATACAACTGAGAAGTGAAGGGAAAAAAAACCTCTTATTTCCCCACACTCTTACCCTATCAGTGTGCCCTGATGGCTGATTGCCAAACAGATCTGGCTGGCAATTGGCCAGCAAAGAGATCTTCTTCCAACCTCCCTTCCCTCCCACTCCTTTCCTGTTAGTCATCCATTACAGGAAACTCAGTTTCATTGGCTGGCTTCTTTAAATTTAAAAAAGAGCACCAAAAACCCTATGCCAGCAAATGCAACTGAGAGAACTGATCCACCAATTTATGGTGCATCGGTTCTTTCCTCTGAATTGAAGTAATCCAATTCCAATTTTAACCCTCCTGTAACAGACGTCAGTACAACACTACAAAGTGAGGTGAGTTGTTCCAGGGTGCCTGCATATACACACTGAACAAGAGATGGGACAGAATAGAGCCTTGCAGAACTCCGCACGGGAGGTCCCGGGGAGAAGATGAACAATCCCCAATCACCACCTGTTGGGTTCTTCCAGACAGGAAGGAGCAGAACCATTCAAGAACGGTTCCAACCACCCCAGCATAGTCCTGCAGGTGAGTCACCAGCATCTCATGATCAACGGTATCAAACTCAGCTGACAGATCTAATAGGATTAACAGGGTCGAATTACCCTGATCCAGTTCTCGGTGAATGTCATCGTCCAAAGCCACTAATGCAGTCTCAGTGCCGTAACCCAAATGAAAGCCAGACTGCGAGGGATCAAGAAAACTGGTGTGGTCCAGATGCTCCTGCAGCTGCTGAGCCACCACCCGCTCAATAACCTTCCCTAGTGACTGGCCAATAGCTAGCAGGGGAGTCAACATCGAGTGATGGCTTTTCGAGCAGGGGCCACACCACCACCTATTTGAGGCAGTCAGGCACCCTGCCCTCCCACAGGGAGGCATTGACAACACCCACCAGCAATGGCCCCAGTGTCTCCCAGCTGGCCTTGACCAGCCAGGACGGGCATGGGTCTAGTTCACAAAATGTGGCTCTAACAGTACCCAGAACATCCGCCGCAGAGACGTGTGTCACCCACCTAAATAGATCCCCCCAAACCAGGCAAGACGGAGCCTCCATGGGAATGACTTGGGATATAGATGGACAGTAAAAATCAGGAAAATTAAATGCCCTGCTACAGAATAGAAGAAATGAAGTAATACAAAAAAAATCTCTTCACATAAAACCACAGTAAAAACATAACAGAACCAGTTTTACCTAACATATAACAACATCCTTCCTGTTACTTGTAGCTAACCTGCTTCAAAACTGGTCAGAGCCTGACCAGAAAGGTAAGTATAGTAGTCTCTCTTGGAGAACAGCTCCTCTCTCTTAGAGGTGTGCACCAGGGGCCCATGTCATTTTCATTTTTTTATTTTTGTTATTTAAATCTGTTGTTTTTGTTTTCATAAATATCAAATTGTCGTTTTCGTTTTTGCATTCTTTTTCATTTTCCATTAGTTTCAACGGAAAACAAATTTATGGCTGTATATTTTTTTGTTTTTCACTATATTTGGCTGAAACCTGGTGTGATTATACCTGCAAGGGGAGGCATTATGTGTACCAAATTCCAAAATGATTGGATAAAGGAATCCAATTTTAGAAGCAGTTGAATTAATTTATTTTGCAGAAATCTTCATATACATTCTTAGGTGTAACTTTTTTGCCTCACATTTAATGTAGATGAAACTTGGCACATATATACCCCTTCCCATATTTACTATCTCTGCAAACTTTCAGAAGGATTGGATAAAGGGTCCTGGTGGTATAAGCAATTAACTTATAAATGTATGTCTGACTAACATCTTTGTAGTCCAACCAGTATACATGAAATTTGGCAGGGATCTATATCACACTTTCATGATCATCTCTGCCAAATATCAGAAAGATGTGATAAAGGGTCCCAATTTTATAAGCCTGCACAGCATATGCAGAGAAAGAGCCTATGCCAGGGATTTTCTTACGTGACACTGTGGTATAAGAGCGGTTTGTGATGTCAATTGACTAGCATAAATGTCAACCAAATATCCTCATTCTGTGCTGTGACCATCCCAACATCTTTCCCTCACTTTTTACTGGGAAGTCAGAAGCATCTGGGAGGCTGTGGTGCACCCCCTGCTGAAGAAACTATTCTTGGACGTGGATGCGCTCGCCAGTTACCGACCTGTCTCTAACCTTCCCTTTTTAGGGAAGGTTATTGAGTGGATGGTGGTGATCCAGCTCCAGGTGCATCAAGATAGCATCGGTTTCCTGGACCCTTTTCAATCTGGGTTCCACCCCGGCTATGGCACTGAGACGGAGTTGGTGACCTTGGTCGATGGCCTCTGCCGGGAGATGGATGCAGGATGTTCAACATTTCTCATCCTGCTAGATCTCTCGGCCGCTTTTGATACCGTGGACCATGGGCTGCTGTTGAGATGGCTGCGTGACCTGGGGGGTCTGGATGGGACTGTTCTTGAATGGTTCC
>QEPC01008893.1:3302065-3317277 GCA_003113815.1 Sphenodon punctatus
TCAGTCTGCTCTGCCACATCCAATCCACCACAGCCTCCAAACATTGGAAAAGCAATGAGACAGTGGGACCTGGGTCGGTCAAAAACAAGAGGTACAGCTGAGTATCATCAGCGTATTGGTGACATCGCACCCCGAACTCCCTCAATGAGAGAAAATGTTAGCAAGAATATTCTTTCTAGAACAGTTGGACAATTTGTCAAGGAAAGTTATGGAGGCCCATCGCTAGAGGCTTGTAAAACAGGTTGAATAGACATTTCTCTGGGATTGTGTAGTGATGGTGTATCCTGCTTAGTGGCAGAGGGCTGGATTAGATAATCTTTGGTTTTCTTTTCGATCCTATGATATTATGATTCCATTTTCTTTACTAGCAGATAGTTTCAAATGCTATTTTGCATGGTTATTTGCAGAAGAAAAAGCTACAACGTGATCTCAAATTACAGTCTCCTGCATTCTTTATTCTTTCAGTGTTTCAAACTATTTGATTCTAATGAAGAAGGAAAAAGTTGGCGTGATGCACGGGCAGCTTGTATGACGTTAAAAGGAAACCTGGCCAGCATACCAAGTAAAAAAGTGCAAGGTATGATGTATGGATATTCTGATACTGGGCTGGTGATCAAAGAGTTTCTACAAAACCGTTGTAAGCATAACATGAGGGCACACGAGATGTTATCCCACTTTGGGCAGTATTTACCCCTCATTAGCCTGGAATGCAGCTGATTCTGCCAAATGTTCACCCAGTTCTGCCCTGGGATGGACAGCTGGCTACTATGCGATGTGTTGGCTGGAGAAGGCCAGTGATGCATCACATGTTACTGTTGCCCCACCCAGGCTAAGATTGCACAATGTGTGCTGCAGACCCATCGCATGGTGAAGCCCGCCAGTACCATAGAGCTGTGGCTGCAGTTCACCATTCCATCTCATGGCCAGAAGCGGGATAGCGTGCAGGCCAGGGGATGGTGGGAGGGGCTGGGCGCCTGCACATGTCAATGACTCCTCAGCCCACCCCAGGGCCTGGCAGCCTCAGGACTAGTTACAGTGGCCCACCTTCCCGGTTGCCCTGCAGGGGGGTAGGGAAGATCACTTGGACTGCTCTTTCCAAGTGTGGCGGCTACATTCACCCTCCCCAGGGAAATTTGGCAATTGCCGTAAATAAAATTATGATACCCTCCCCAGGGTGGGGGAACAGGCCCGCCCTGTTTTGTGTGACTTTACCTATAGCTTACCAAAGTGGAGTGACAATCATTTTAATATATTGTAATACAGTATAACTTCATTATGGCTAACTTTCCTGGGACCTCAAAGGTATCAGGATATTGTTCTAATGAGAGCAACCTCCAGTTTGAAGTGGGAGTGGTAGGGCATCTCTGTACGCCACCAATCGTTTTCAAAGAACAGGAGTGTTTGAACCGCCACCCTCCCATTTAGAGCTGACAATAGGGATGGGCAGCTAAAATCCATGTGATCATTATAACCAGATCAGTCCTTCTAGGGTCTTGTTGGAGATAATGGTTAGTCCCTGAATTTGGGATCATTAGATATGGGTGTCCATTATAAGGGAAACTTAGTTTTACTTCTACAGGTTGTTTTTTCAAGATAATACTTTATAAAAGCTTCTTTTGCATGAGGGGAGAAAAGTATTTTGATAGTAGGGCTGATCCTGTGTGCTGTGCGCCCCTTGCAGGGACATTGTGCCATGTGCCAGCCACGTGGGAACTGTGCGGGAGGTTTGGGATTGCGTCCATTGCCATTTTTTTGTTGTTGGTGGTTGTATAAATCAGCTTTCTTTAAAAGAAAATGCTCTGGGGATCATAGAGGCAAATCTAACAAGACAGATCAGAGTAATAGTGCTGTAAAAAACTGAACATGTGTTGGTAAAGCTGTATAATAAGGAATTCCCAGGTTTTCTACTTTTATATACACGTGCATTTGTAATGTAGTATGCATGATTCAAAACAGGATTTTAACATCCACTTCAGAAAGGCAACAAAACCCATGTCTGATTTAACTGTTGTGTCAACCTCAAGACGAGAAATTCATGGCAGTAAACCACCTCCATGCTGAGGGCTATATCCCCACCACCACACCACCACTTTTTACTGTCTTTGGTTTAGCTGCCCAAAAAGCATCCAATCTTATATTTATTTGCTTTTCCTTTGTCCTTGGTTTGTGCTAGCTTGTCCTCTGTACCAGATCATGACATCTGAGGGTTTTTGAACTGACACAGACGTGTTGAGGCACGTGTGAAAGCAGCCTAACTCCCTGCTCCATGTTGGAATGTCCTATATACACAGTATCCCAAACAGTTGGTTGTCAGACCTGCTTTTGGAAATTGCTGATGAAGGGGATTCCAAAATCTTCCTAGGCAACATATTTAGCTAGCAAACTGTTCTTACATTTAGGAAGATTTCCCCTAATATTTAGCCACAAATTCCTTTTCTTGGTTAATTTAAGCTTATTCCATCTTCTGTGACAGTGGGGAACAACTATTCTCCATCTTTTTTGTGACACCCTTTTACATATTTGAAAACTGCTGTTATGTCCCTCTTTTTTTTTTTAGGCTAACTGATCCCAATTCCCAAATACTGCTGTAGCTTTTAAACTGAAGTCTAAGGGCCTTTTCGTTTCGCACACATGAGCGGGTGGTGGGGCATCGGTGTGATTGCCACAGCGTGTGCGGGGGAGATGGGGAGCCATACATGGGAACGCTGCAGCCGGTGGGTGGGGGTGCGTGTGGGCTCCCATGCTCCGCTCACTTGCACCCATCACTCACGCGCAGAGGAAGAGGCACCACTGGCGGATGCTCCATGCATGGAGATGGGTGAAGGTGGGTGGGTGTCAATGGGAATGCACCCCACCACACCGCCTACCTACCACGCTGCCCACCCATCCCCCCCAGGCATAGCGGCCCATTTGAAAAGGGTCTAAGTAACAAATATTTAATCTAATCTAATGCTAAAGATACATTCAAGCATTCTTAAACATATCAATATTGTCCTTGTTATGGACATACTGGATTCTTCATTGATTGGTGAAAGGTTCGTGTGGTGTCCTGCCTTGTCATTTTTGGTCAGTGTCCGTTAATAAATATTACTTACTTGCCTTGTAAGATACCTGTATATTTTCTTGCAGCTTTTCTCACTGTTCTCTTGAGAAATTCCTCAGCTGATACCTGGATTGGACTGAATGATAGAGATGTAGAAAGGAGGTTCCTGTGGACAGATGGAAGTGGCATCTACTATACAAACTGGGCCAGCGGCTTCCCCAGTGACTGGGTAAGCATTTAGTGTAAGCAAGTATTTAACAAGCGTTGCCTGGCTAGATCAACCAATAACAGGCACATGTTATCTGCGTCCAGTCTTCTGACTACATTTGCATTCTGATTCAGGGTAAAGTCATGCTTTAAGTTTCAAATTCTTTACTTACACAAGGACAGGCATGGCTGCTTAAACACAACCATGAGTTTGCTTGCATCTCTGATTTTGAGCACCCAAAGCTCCTATTATAGAGAGCTCCAGATGGATTTTAAACCTTTGCACCTATTCAGTATGAAGTTCAGAGTTAGGGCTGAAACACGATTTTTCAAAAACAAGAAATCTGATTGAAATCCTGGTTTGTGGTTCATCTCCAGACAAACCAAGAACCCCATAATTTTCGACCAAATTCTTGGACCAAAATATTTTTAATTTTAAAAATTCATTGCATATGTGCAAAATAGCCACCACCCTTAACTAAAATGGTGGCAATAGTGTCACCACCATTTTGGTTAAGGACATTAGCCATTTTGCACATGCACAGAACAGCCCAGTCGCCATTTTGTGCATGTGGAATCTGCTGCCCTTAACTAAAATGGCAGCGATGGTATTGCACATGCACATGAGCACTGCATTTTAAAAATTATTTTTTATTTTTTAATACTTTTGTCCTATAATCTGTTTGGGCATTGAGAAATCAGCAGGATCCCGGTTCCTGAAACTGCAAGATTTTTTGTGAGCAGCAAGATTTATATAGAGCTCAGAGTGTTATATTAGACTTGTCTGTTAGCATTTTACCTTGTCCCAGTGAATACAGTGGGAATCCAAATAAACAAGCAGTCTATGGGTGATTTCAGACGTGACGGGGCGGCATTCGCCCCATCACGGAATCACCCTATTGATTCCCCACCGGGATCAATACCAGCACATCAACGGACGTGCTGGCTGATCCCAGCGGGGAAGCTGGGGAGGGGGGCGGGGCTGTGTGGTCCTACGTGCGGCCGCACAGCCCCCCCATGCTCCCCCAACAGCCCACCCTCCGGGAGACGGGCGGGCGCAGCGGCCAAGGTGGCTGCGACTCCTGCCCGCCCCCCGAGAGATTGACCACGGCCCAGAATCAGCAGCGAGCACNCCTGCCCGCCCCCCGAGAGATTGACCACGGCCCAGAATCAGCAGCGAGCACGGCCACTGATTCTGGGCCATGGTCAGGGAACAGACGTGAAGCTGACACGCTCAACCATGGCGAATTCCACCATGGTTGAGTGTGTTAACATCACGTCTGTTGGGGGGGGAAGTGATTCCTACCGGGTGTTCACCACCGGCAGGAATCAATTTGACCACGCTTTCGGAGATGGTCCCCGGACCATCCTTGAAAGCATGGCTATTTTGATTCCCGCCAGTGGTTCACTGTGGTGAACATCTGGCGGGATTCAAACAGACGTTACGGGACCATTTGCCACCACTGCAATTGACTGTGGATGAGCGTGATCTCGTAACGTCTGAAAATACCCTATGATTGTGGCAGAAAGTCCAGATTGTACAAACGCCTCACTCAAGTGAGTTAGAGGCACCGATATGAATGACTAATGAGGTGATGCAGATGAGGAATTGCTACAAGATGGTGTGGTAATAGCTGTGCTGCCTTAATGACTGGATAAGAATAAGCTTTCCTTTTTGCCATTCTCTGTACAGGTGTGATTCCCAAATATTTCAAGCTTACACCACTTTTCCCACTTTTTTTAACCCTCTGGGTGGTGACATGTTGCCCTGAGGACGGAATGCTACTCCCCAACAGCCACAGAGCAGACTGCTCATTTCTACCCAGTCTGTTCACCCTCCCAGCCCCATTCCCATCCACAACCCCTGCTGACTCATCCTCCCCAGCCCTAATTTAACTTCCCAGACCTAGCCTACTTGTCCCCTTCCCAAGTTGCAGTGAGGTAGGGGGTGAACTTTGTGTCCTTCCATTTGTCTGCCGTCAGGACAAGCCGCAGCCTGGGGATCTCTGTGTTGTGACACTTGGTTGCTGTATTGGTGATGCAACATGAATGGGGTGAGGCAGGATAGCACCTTGGGGACAAACTGGTGAAGAGGCATATACACTTTCACAACAGGGTATCCCAACAAACCACCTGGGAAGCACATCTGTGCATGCTTTGAAACCGCGTGTGCAGTGAGGTATACTCACAGTATGCAAAAGAAATGTTCCTAGTTCCATTGTTTTTGTGGCCTCATTTTCATATTCTATTGACTAGACCAGGGGTGGGGACCCTTTTCCCTTGCGGGGGGGACTTTGAAAATGAGAACAAGCTCCGAGGGCTGCATAGAAGTTGGGAGCAGGGGTGCTTAAGAGGTCCATTCAAGAAAAAAAGGCCCAGATCATGGATTTATGCTGTGGATCTGTCCCCTATCCTTGTGTGCAATGCATGCTCTCATCTCTGCTCCTTTGCCAGAGCTCAGTTTTTCAGTGGTTGGAGAAAGGAATTGGATCTAAGGGCCAGATCCAGCAACTGGAAAGGGACCACATGAAAACTTGCCATGGGCCGCATTTGGCCCCTGGCCTGAGGTTCCCCACCCCTGGACTAGACAAAGCAATAAGGAGGCTACATGAAGATGCTCTGTCAGAAGAACTCTTTGAACAGTAGAGAAGATGGCACTCAGGTGCTGGAACATAGCAGAAGGGGGTATATTTTACATAATACCACAGCACGTTTGTTTGTTTTTAAAAAAATGATATTTTATTGAAAAAATGATCTTAATGTAAAACAATAACACAAGCATGTCAAAGAAGGAGAAATTTCAAGGCAAGCAATTATGACATGGTTAGGATAGAGAGTACATCATTACAACAAACAGGTATATTAAAAACCATTACTACCAATGTACTCTCTCTTCATTTGACAAAAATGGTAGTATTTGTAGAAGCATGCAAACCTGATCATTCTCGGATAACAATAAACACACAGCACAGTTTCTGCTTTATAAACATGAAAGGGTTCAATACAGGGGTACCATAGGTCTCCATGGATACAAACAGTTTCAGACAAATGTGTGTGTCATTGAAGTTTCCATGGTATCAGTGTCCTTTTTCTTACCCTTTTATGTATCCTTCTCCCTCAGGGTGACTGTGTTGTTATGATGAAAAAGCCAATTAATCAGGCAGGGATTTGGAAAGATAGAGACTGTGATTATGAGAAGAGTTACATATGCCAGAGAAACACAGGTGAGTTGTTTCACCAGACTTCCAAAGTAAAATAGTTCAAATTTTACTGTGATTACTGTGATTCCTTTATTGACCAGCTCTGTGTTGCAGAGGTAGTGTGGCAAAAGGACAGTGAGTGAGTTGTGAATTTTGTCACCGCAGTGCAACCTAACCAAACTCTCCAAAATTTCTTTTGCTGTTTTCTTTTCTTTCTTACTCTGCTACAGACCTTGAATTCGATCATACACCAATAACTATTCCAGTCTCTGGCGTTACTTCTTACAGTGACAGTAGCTATTTCTTCATCCCTTCCAAAGCGACATGGGAAGAGGCAAGAAAAAAATGCAAAACTGAAAACTCAGAACTTATCAGCATTTTAGATCCGTACACCCATTCATTCCTGTGGCTACAAGTGCTAGAGTATGGGGAGCCAGTGTGGATTGGTCTCAACAGTAATATGGTAAGTATATCAAACGTGTGTAAATAAGATGCTGCTTCTTCCATTGTCAGAATAGAGGTTCCCTATTCCACTGTTGGCTACATCTGTTCTTACAAGTCTATTGGCTGCATTCGGGCAGGACAATCCTCCACCATTAAAGTCCATGGGGTTTTTGCCAGGGGAGTATCAGGAATATGGAAGAACTGCTCCCTGCTCCTGCTCCTATAAGAGTGTTTCCAAAGCAAATGGAACTTCAGCTGATTGGAATTGGTGACCCCTTATTGCTGCCCCAGCTAGCACAGAACATTGCTCAGCCTCCATTTTGGAGATCACGTGTTCTCTGTTCCTGGGTAGAGCATGCTCAGTACAGTCCTGGGGCTTATAATGGTAATAACTATTTTCCAAAGTGTCAATGGGGAAACAGGTGCACACTCACTGAGGCAGCACACCCATCCCCCCCCCCCTTCCCATGTAAAAAAAAGGGCCTAAGTTAGGCACGTGCACCTGCAACGTAAATGTATCCTCGTCTCTCCTAATGTTCACCCCTCCCTTGTCCCCCACCCCCCTTCCTTGTAAGCCCCTTGTGGTAGGGACCTGTCTACAACTACCGATTGTATAGTGTCAGGTACACTGCTAGCACTATATGTAATAATAATCATTGCTTCCATACCAGTCAAAGTGTCAGCTTTGAAAGCAGTTGGTTCCTGAGTCTCTTGGGTAAGTTGTGGAATGGCCTACCAATTCCTTCAGTGTCTGAAGCCTTTACCATCACATGTTGGTGGTGCTGTGTATAAATAATATAATAGTAGTAGTAGTAGTAGTAATTGTTTAGTGCAGTTAAGAAATAGGAGAAGACATGCTGGGAGAGTTTGAAGAGAAGGTTTTATATGAGGGAGGCAGGGAGGAAAGGAGAGTTGGGGAAAAGATGAGTGAAACAGGTCAGAAAGAAAATTTGATAAAACTGCAAAAAAAAAAAAGGTGGTAGTAGTTTGTATCCCATATTTCATATAATTAGCAGGACACAGCTCCGTGTTAATACCTTCCTTATTTAAACTCCAGTAACTCCGCATGCATATTACCCTTATCTACATTTGCTTTTAGACTGGTGGCAATTACAAGTGGATTGATGGCTGGAAAGTAGGATTTACCAAATGGGGCAGTGGGGAGCCAAAAGAAAACAGAGCCTGTGTCTACTTAGACCTTGATGGGGACTGGAAGACAGGGGCTTGCAATCAAAGTCACCTCTCTGTATGTAAACAATCTGATGGTAAGCAACACATGTTCACAATTTCAATTCAGGAAGTAGAGCAGTGGCTGAATAGGGGGCCCCTTTTAAAAAACTTGACTATAAAATGCTGTATTAAGCAATGGTGAGAGCTAGAATCCTTAGGCTGCAAAGTATCATTTGATTTTAAATAGTTTTTGTTTATGCATGTTAGCTCATCTGTTCACCTTGTCCACATGCTGCCCATGATGTTTATGTGAAACACATCAGTCCCTTTGCGTATAACTGAGATGTCAATTGGGTTTGCATGTGCCGTCTAAAGGTAGTTCTGCTAGGTGGTACGGTCTAAGTTTAAAGTATATCATAATTGCATGGGTAAAAACCCTTTCAGAGTTATGAGAGAAATTAAGGGACATACAAATTCCATCAAGTAGTGAAAAGCATGAAAATTGTAAGTTAAGGCACACACCTCAACTTCCATGCCATGTAAGCAGTAAAGACATTGCACACATGTTGTGCTTCCTTACAAATTGGGCACCATGCACCCACACTTAGCCTTGGACTTGCAGTTCCAATTCACTTCTTCTGCAGGTTGGGGATAACACTGTAGCTGGTGATGAGAGGGTGACCTGCACCTTAATTTCCATGCCAACAAAGCAGTAAAAAAAAAACAAAAAAAAAAACCCGCCAGCACTGAAACACATACTTGAGGTTCACATCATTCTTACTACCAAACTGATCCAGCTTTAGTACCGAGGTATTCAATGCCTCCAAACTGCACATATTCAGTGAATCAGGCAGTGACCTCTGACATAATTGATCCCTTCCCCTTGGTCAACTCAGTATCGCCCCATGTGCCATATTACATCTTCTCCTCCAGCCCCAGTGTCATTCCGTCTACCCCATTGCCCCTCTCCCCTCCTGGCCATTGGCCAAATGTAACCCACATACCCTGTTGCCCCTATTGTCATCCCATCTACTCTACTACCCTTCTTTTCTCCAAGCCAAATGTAACCCACATACCCTATTGCCCCTCCCCTAGCCACCCCAAGTGTCATCCCCATTTATGCCATTTCCCATCCCCCTCCAGCCCCAGCGTCAACACATGCACCCTATTACCCCTCTCCATCCAGCACCTGTGTTACCTCATTGACCATTCCCCTCCAGCCCCAGTGTCACCACTTCCATGTTATATCTACAGGGATTACATGGCATGAAAATTACTCTGTTTAAATAGTAAACACCATAGAGTTACGAGAACCAGCATAAAACATTAGGCATTCTGTGATGGAGGGGTGGGCCACAGCTCAGAGAAACCTCTGGGTAGACCTAGGCAGGGCAGTAAGTGGGTGGACACGGGGGTGCACCCGGGTAGGCAGCCTCTACATTTTATCTGTTTACACACATAATAAGGTTTGCAGATATAGAGTATCTAGTAGTGTTTCCAAATTTTTTGATACTGGGGCACCCTTTTTTCTGGATTAAAATTGGTAACACACTTCACTCATACACCCAAAAAGTGGTATATGTGAATATGTAAATGTATAATATTCGTGTTTAAAATACAAAAAAAAAAAGAAAGAAAGAAAAAATAGTATCATTTTTTGAGACATAGTTCTGCCACTCTTGTGGCACACTAGTGTGCTTTGGTACAATGGTTGGAAATTACTGGTCTAGTGATTTCAGTGCGGTTTTGCCAGTGCAGTAGTTTTGACAACTGGGCTGCAATTCTTCTCTCTTTTACCCAAGTTTTGATTTGGTGTAACTCACCTCAAATCAGCACCGTTATTAGAATGTAAAATTGTGTAACCAACTGGAGAATCAGGCCTGAATTGACTGGTTTGTCCTCAATCCTAAATGTGAAGTTCTGCTGCTTGATACCATTCTCATACAGTATTAGAGTATGAACTGTGTGTGTGTGTGTGTGTGTGTGTGTGTTAATAATTATTAATTGTTTAAATCAGGTCCCATATGAGAATAGGTATTGCTCATGTGGCCAGTCAAAGGTGGAGGACTTGGTTCACTATCTTTTTGAATGTCCATTATCTGCTGATGTTAGGAAGAAATATTTAGATCCTATCATAGAAGGACAGACCCATTGGGATATAAATATCAAATTACTTTAAGTACTTGCTAACCCTGATAATGACGTTGGAAGGAGGATGGCTAATATGGCATTTGTGCTTGCCTGCAGGAGGAATTCAAACCAAGTTGATGCTGGTCATTGTGGGCAGTGATCAATCTAATGTTGGTGCCTAAGGGCATTTTTGGATTCTATTGTTATGATTACATTTATTTCCTACTATGTCTTTATCGATGATGAAATGAATTATTGTACTCTTATGTAGGAATGGATGTATAAGCTAAAACTAAGATCTGCTATATGTTCATGTTCTATGTTTTATGTTTTGTATTTTATGTTCATATCTTTGGCCTATGGCTGCAAATAAATTTGATTTTTTTAATTATTAATTGCAAACTCTATGATTTCCTAATAGTTCTACCCCCGACTGATCCTCCACAAGCCCCTGGAAGATGTCCTGAATCAAAGAATAGCCCATCTTGGATCCCTTTCCGTGGCCACTGCTATTACATTAGTTTAATAATGAAAGATTGGCCTGGTGCTTCCATGAGATGCAATCAATTAGGTAAGTACCGTCTCTTATTACGAGAGAAAAGGGACAGCAGGTGCACCAAATCAGTGGCCAAATTACAATTTCTCCTCATCCTCTGGTGGGCTGATATTTTCTAAGTAAAAAAACTACCACTGTGTGATGTGTGGGGAGTGTCACTGTAAGCTCATTGGTGGGAGAGAAGGGAATTTGATGGGGAAGTAAAGGGGTAACTCCTTTCTCACTGTTAGAAAGAAAGTCTGGGGAACTTTACAGTAAAGTCCATAGTGAGAGAAGGCGACAGTATATGTCTCTCTTTGCCCCTTTCACTTTCTCCTTCCACTCCTCACATTGCCTCCTCCAAGGCAGCTCAATTCCCATCAGTTGCCTCCATATTCTTCATCTCTTTCTTTTGTCATCTTACAGCAATTATATCTCCATCCATGGAAAGAAATCATATGTTGCAGAGTGTTTCTCCTCTAGGGGTAAAGTAATCTCTGGCTGGGATGCTTTAGCAGATGAGTTATGCTAGAGACATAAAAAGTGTGCATGTGTGCAGGATTGTCACATGAGTCGGGCCCACCCATCAGTATACCATATACATGGAAAAATTGCATGTGTGTAAATGTTTTATAGAAAACATTTTTCTCCTTCCTAACCCACAATATAGCAACACTGAGTACAGGGCTTGTATGGCCAGCAGGGAAGGAATGTGTTTCCCATCATTCATCTGCTTGACATAGCCACATCTTTGCAGGTGCAAATTCATTTTCATAATCGTCTTGTCTTTTTAATCCATTAAAACATTTGCATGTATATGTCAAATAAATGAGTTTAAAAGAATTTGGCCTTTTTGAGTTTTCTTCCCCATCTTCCTGCCACTTTCATCATCAAAGCCTTTTAAAGAATGACAGA
Organism: Sphenodon punctatus; assembly: GCA_003113815.1. Lineage (NCBI taxonomy): Eukaryota > Metazoa > Chordata > Lepidosauria > Sphenodontia > Sphenodontidae > Sphenodon > Sphenodon punctatus. The sequence goes on from QEPC01008893.1 coordinate 3,313,710, forward strand.
TAGATTTGTTCCTTTACCTGGTCTCCTTTAGATGGTCACTTGTACATTAGCATTTGAAGATATCCAATGTAATTTGTTATAAAATTTAACTTAATATTTCAAATGTCTATGGTATATTATGCAGCAATAACGTGCTGGTGTTGCAAACATGGTAGCATGCAAAAGCAGTTTATTTAGCCAATGTCACTATGAAATCATTAACTCTAGTTATTGAAGAAGGGAACTTTACTTGAAAAAACAACAGGCAGGGGACATATCCTGCCACTGTTGGACCTTCCAATAGAGGTGTGCACCAGGGATCCATGTCATTATTATTTTTCATTTTCCTTTTTCCTTTAAACATTATTTAAATGTTTCATTTTTGTTTTCATAAATATCAAAATTTCATTTTCGTTTTTGCTTTCGTTTTCAATAATGTGGTTTCAATAGAAAACACATTAATGCCTGTAATATTTTATTTTTCATTATATTTGGATGAAAATTGGAGGTATTCTAACTACAGCACAAGGCATTAAGTGTACCAAAGTTCAGAAATATTTGATTAAGGAATCTGATTTTATAAGCGGTTGAATGATGTTATTTTGCATATACATTCCGGGCTGTAAATGTTTTGTCTCCCATCTAATGTGGATGAAACTTGGCAAGTGTATACCCCTCCCAAAGTTTGCTATCTATGGTAATTTCTGAAAGAATTGGATAAAGGGTCCTGGTGGTATAAGCAGTTAACTTATAAATGTATGTCTGACTGTAACATCTTTGTAGTCCAACCAGTGTACATGCAATTTGGCCGGGCTGTATCTAACACCTTCAGAATCATCTCTGCCAAATATTAGAAAGATGTGATAAAGGGTCCCAATTTTATAAGCCTGCACAGCATATGAAGAGAATGAGCCTATGCCAGGGATCCTCTTACGTGTCACTGTGGTATAAGATCGGTTTGTGATGCCAATTGGCCAGCAAAATTGTCAACCAAATATCATCATTCTGCGCTGTGACCATCCCAACATCTCTCCCTCACTTGTTATTGGGAACTTGGAAGCATCTGTTTAGGAAAGAGCCAATAGAGATTTTTTTCTGTCCTCTGTCACAGTGCTGTAGGATGTGAATGTGATGATGATTGGCCAACATGGATGTGTAAACCATGTATTCTGATTTCTGGGATGCTTTCCCCAAAGTCCCAGTTATGTCCCTTCTATGCCTGCCTCAGGATCACCCCCAATGCCCACCTCAAAGCCACCACCGATTGGCCCTGTAAAGCTGGAAGCATGCAGTAATTGGCCAGTGAATGTGTCTGTCAGTCAGACACATCCTTCCTCCTACATCCTTACTCCCCCTGCCATGCCAGGTGCCTGTCTCTGACTGGCACTGCATGTGCTGCTATTTATCTGAATAATTCTCTTCAAGGGGAAAACTTCAATTGTTTATAAAATTGGGACCCTTTATCAAATTGTCCTGTAGTTTGGCAGAAATTACAGGGAAGGTGTGGGATATATTCCTGCCAAATGGTTTGTAAACAGGATGGAATATAAAAATGATACTCCCAGAAATGCATTTTCAAGTTTATGTCTTATAACATCAGGACCCTTTGTCCAATATTTCCAGAACTTGGCAGGAATGGTAAGCTTGGGAAGTGACATAACCTTCCCATATTTTATGCAAATTGGAAAGGAGATAAAGAAGTTGTAGCCGGGAATGTGTATGCATCTTTTATTTAAAATCACAACATTCAATTGCTTATAAAATTGGTTCCCTTTATGAAATCCTTTCGCAATTTGGTACTCATAGTGCCCTCCATTGGCGGTACATAAGTCCCAGGTTTCATCAGAATTGATTAAGAAATTAAAATGTTATAGCCAGAAATACATTTTTCAGTCTTTTCCAATTATTTCAAAAACTAAAATTTGTTTGTTTTAGTTTTTGTTATTATTATTTGTCTTTTTCATTATTACAATAACAAAAAAGATAACATAACTTTTCATTTTCATTATTATAACAAAAACTAATTGCACACCCCTACCTTCCAATAGATTATGCCCAGTTTAAAGTTCTGAGAACTCCTTACACATTTTCTAAGAGGCAGACACTTTATCAGTGGGAGAAGCATCTGAATAATGTTCTTTATTAATGTTTAACTTGTAGGTGCCACTTTGGTTTCCATAGAAGATTTGATTGAATTGAAATTTCTGACAAGACACTTGGAGCAACTGGAAAGTTTTCGACCAGGTTTTTGGATAGGCTTATTCAAAAATGTGGATGGTTGGTAATCATTTATCTTTCTGTTTTAAACTGTAAATAATATATGTCAATATACAGATGGAAATCTGCTGAAAACCCGTAGCAGGATGCTGGAATAAGTCCCCACAGGAACCAGGCCTTAGTGAGACAGTACCCTAGCCACACCTGCCCGTACATGATCGAGAAACTTTAGAAAGTCAAACACCTGGTGCAGTTGAGGGAGATCTCCATGGAAGGTCACAGCAAGGAACAACAGGGAGGTTTGGAGACCAAGGAGGGGTTCACCTTATGGAACAGGCCCAGCAGACGCTGCAAATTGAAGGTTGATGTTTTGTTTGCCTTGGTTTTGGCAGCTGGCACTAAAAAGAGAAGCACTAAAAGAAATTTCTCCAGACAGAGATTACTTAGGGAGGGAGGGCTGAGTGAGTGACTGCAAACTCCTCATGGGCGTAGATTATCGTGTAGCCAGACGGTGCCTCAAAGATAATCTAGTCCAGCCCCTTGCTCAAAATTAGAATGCCCTATACCTACAACAGTGGTGGGGAACCTCAGGCCCAGGGGCCAAATGCAGCCCACAGCTAGCTTTTATTTGTTACCTTTCTAGTTCCTGGATCTGGCCCCTGTATCCATTTCCTACCCACTGAAGACTGCACTCAAGGCAAGGGAGCAGAGATGAGGAGACAGATTCGTGATCTTCTTACTGAATGTTACCCCTTAAGTGCCTCCCCCGTCCCCCCAACTTCTATGCAGAGCTTGTATCAATTCCCAAAGTGATCTCTGGGAGGGACAAGGTTACCCACCCTTGCCCTGGGAGATGTTTGCCCAGCTGACAAACAACCGAGGAAGGAGATTCCATAACCTCTCTAGACAACCGATTCCATTGCACAACTGCTCTTACAGCTAGGATTTTTTTCTAATATTTAGCTAAAATGTACCTTGCAGAAATTAGAGCCCAGACTCTCTTGTTCTATCTTCTGTAACAGTGATGAACAAATGAACAAAACTAATATCATGTGTCCCCACCCCACCCCGGTCATCTAGTGCTGAGGCAAGAATGACTGTTCCTGTACCGTTCGGAGGGACCTACCTTTCAGGAGTGCTTGTGACTGTTTTGTTGGTATTTCCTCACTATTAATTGAATCCATGCTTCTGCTGCTGCTGAGATCAGTGCCTGTGATTGTCCATCGTTTTTCATCAATTTCCATTAGTTTTCAGTATTTCTGGCAATTTCCATCAGTTGATGTATTTTAATCAATCTCCATTAGTATTCAATATTTTCCATCCGTTTCTGGTATTTTCATCAGTTTCCAGCACTTTACGTCAGTTTATTATT
>QEPC01008893.1:3330793-3342965 GCA_003113815.1 Sphenodon punctatus
GGGGAGATTGGTGGGTTGGGGAATTTGGGGGAATTGGAGGGTAGGGTTAGGGTTGGGTTTTTTAAAATTATTTTTAAACCGATGTCGGCTTTTAATGTATTTTATTGTTTTATTGTATTGTTAGCTGCCCCGAGATGCCGTGGGCATGAAGGGGCAGCATAGCAATGCCAATAAATAAATAAATAAAATTTGGGAACCATTCCTCTAAAGGGGCAAAAGTAGCCACAGATGAGTGTTCTGTGACTGGTATTCCAGTCCCTGTTCCATCTCAAGTCAGTACTGTATGACTCATCTTTCTCCCACTCAAGAACAATGAGCCATGCCTTCCTGTACTGTAACCATCCACATTTGAATTTTTCTCCTATCTCAGGGGAGATTCTCCCCTCCCCCCCATGTTGTCTAGATTTGTAGGCTTTCATTTCTTTTTTACATTAAACCTTTGGAAAAGAGCCTTTAGTTTCAAGTAGATCCCCCAAAAGTTAAATGGAAAATGTGTCTTTTTAGACAAAATTGAAAACTGCAGCTTATGCACATGATAACCGTGAGGGGCTGCCATCATGCTGGCAAATTAGGTGTGTGTGCATGTATGGCATGAGGCCCACAGAAGAGCAGGGCCTATCACTATCTGAAGAAAGCGTTTAGCCAATTTAATGATGCTACAGCTGATGGAAAAAGACTAGAATTTCTTTCTAACCCCTTTAATAAACTTCTGAGAAGAGATTTTACAACCTTTTTATTATTATTATTATTATTTATTAATAGCATTTGTATAGCGCCAGCTGTGTACCTGGCGCTTTATAGAACAAGATAGACGTGGTCCCTGCCTACGGCTTACAGCATCTTGCTGTTAATATCATAGCCAACCACAGCATGCAGCAAAACCACCTATGGCAGCAAGCCTCAGAAACATTTTCACTGTGCAGTCCCTTCTTTGATCATATGTTATAAGACAAATAGAAACTTATCTCTCACTCTAATTTTAACAAAAAGAGAGAGAAATCCATATCATAATTGATCCTGTGTGCGCTAAGCCTACTTCACTTGAAACACTGATGTTACCCCAGGGAAACTTACTGTGGGGTATTCACACCACTCGACTGTCCTTAAGGGCAGATCTACACCACAATTACCTTGGAATTAGTTTCTCACATGAATACACTTACCTTTTTTATAATTTTTATTTATTTATAATAATACTTCTATACCATCCCCTCCTGCCAGATGGCAGCTCGAGGCAGTGTACAACACATATATAAAACATAATATAAAACATAAAAATACGAAATATGATATATTAAAAAGTACATGAAACCACCACAAAACAGGTCTGAAGAGGAAAAAAAAAATACCCTTAAAATTAAACCACCACCTCCCACCCGCTACCTGTCCCCCTCACCAAATGCCTGGTGAAACAGCCAGGTCTTACACTGTCTACGAAAGGAAGGTAGGTCCGTGGAGAGGTGAATCTCCACTGGGAGGGAATTCCATAGCTGTGGTGCAGCCACCGAGTACGCCTGCTTGAACATGGCCACCCGGGAAACCCAGGGGACCCTCCAAGTGGGTGCCCCCAGCCGACTGTAGGAGCTGATCCAGGACACAAGGGATGAAGCGGTCAAGCAGGTAAGTGGACCCCAAGCCATATAGGGCTTTAAAGGTAATAACCAACACCAGGAATCAAACCCGGAAGACTATAGGCAGACAGTGCAGAGATCAGAGCTCGAGTGTTATGTGCTCCCGGTAACCCGTCCCCGTAAGGAAGCGGACTGCCGCTTTCTGTACCCACTGCAGCCTCTGGGTCATCACCAGGGGTAGCCCCACATACAGTGCACTTCAGCAATCCAATCTCGAGGTGATAAATGCATGGATGATGGTGGCAAGGTCAGAGCCTGAGATGTACGGTTGAAGATGTCGGACCAGATGTAATTTACTAAACGCACTCCTCGCCACAGCCGCCACCTTGATCATCCGGGTGGATCTGTGAATTGAGGAGGACTCCAAGGCTCTGAACCTGAGGAAACAGGGAGGGACAACCCCCATCAATTATGGGGGCCTCCACTCCCTCACCCTTACCCACCAGCATCACCACCATATTGTCGGGATTCAGTTTCAATGGCTCACCCTCATCCAATCCTCCAACACAGCCAGGCACCGGCTAAACACCAAGACTGCCAGGCCTGGGTCAGATGAAAACTGGCTGCACTGGCTGAGAGGTATAGTTGGGTGTCATCAGCATATTGATGACACCAAATTTCAAATCCTCTCACAATCTCACCCAGTGGTTACATATAGACGTTGAACAGGAGAGGGGTTGACGTTGGGGTTAAGACATTTCTGGGTACTGCCCGATTGCAGTGGCACCCTGGATAACATCAGTTCCCCCAAGCTGAGCAGCATCGTGTTGAGCAGAATGGAACAGATGCACACAAAAGTTCAAAAAGCATTCTAAGAAAATCATTCATGTGCAAAGAAACATGAACCTCTCAGCAGCCACTGCCTCAACCACCATTATGAAAAAGTGGAGAGATAAACAGCTCTTGCAGTTCCCTTGAAGAGAAATGTACCTTTTAACAAAAAGGGACAAAATGCCAATCCAGAAAAGCCTCCTCTTGCTAAAAGAAGGGCTCAAAGGAGCATTTTGGAGTAACATTGCAAAGGGACATTGTTTAGTTGTGTAGGGAATTGAATCCATTCCTCCCCTGGAATGCAGAGCCATTGAGAAGGGAAATGAGAAAAATTACCCCTTGCACTCACAGTGTTGTGTTTTAAACTGGCATGCATTGATTTGACAGGCAAGAGGTTTCCAATAATATAGTTCTACTTCTGGAAAATATGGCATTTCTTTAAGTTCATCTGGTGCAAAGATGTGTTGCTTCAGAGAGAAAATGCTAGATTACAATCTCCTTGGTTGGGGGACTTTATTTTATTTGTCTTGTTAGCCCCTTTTACTCACTCTTTATAGACAGCTGACATTTCTCAAACTTGATTGCTTAAAATTTATCCCCTCTTGGTAAGCTGGCCTGCATTCAGCAATTTATGCTTTCCTTGTGCTGGAAAGAATTACTACATGACCAGCAAAGTACCTGTATTTCTGCAACTTTCAAGAACACCAATAGTTCATAAACCCATCCAGTGTTTTACAAAGTGACCTAATCAAACCAACGTTCCCTGTTTGAACAGGCCGTAAAAGCCAGAAAGGGTTGTGTGGCGGTTGTTTTGTTGTTGTTGTTGTTGTTGTTTTAAAAAACAATTTCTGTCTTTGGTACATAGCTGAACCTATTAAGTTTTTTCCAAACTTGGTTATACAACTGGCAAGAGGGTTTCCTCTTTGTAACAATCTCGATTTGAAAAGTAAGTTAGGAAGGCAGAATTACAGCAACAGGGGGTCTCAAATTATCCTTAGAGAATAGGAACATTTACATTTGTATACCTTACGATTTTTCTGTTCTCCCTTCCCCCCAGCACATACATACATTTAGTTATTTTCTTCTCAGAATGTACCTCATAAATAGTAATAGCTGCAACACACACACACACACACACACATTCAGTCTCCCTTCCCCCTAGCAAGCGCACACACACACATTCAGTCTCCCTTCCCCCTAGCAAGCGCACACACACACATTCAGTCTCCCTTCCCCCTAGCAAGCGCACACACACACATTCAGTCTCCCCTCCCCAACACACACATTCAGTCTCCCTTCCAACACACACACACACACACACACACACACACACACACACACACACACTCAGTTTCCCCTCTCCCCTAGCACGTGCGTGCGCGTGCACACACACACACACACGCACACACTCAGTCAATCACTACACACACACACAGAGGGAGGCCACTCACTCACCATCTCCTGCTGCCACGACTGGGAGGTACAGAGGAGGAGGAACCTACGCTGCCCCTCTGCCCGCCTGGCTGCTTGCCTGCCTGGTTTTTGTTGCTACCAGTTGTTCTGGTACTGATGCTCTCCCACTGGCAAGTTGCACATCAGACAGGGTAGTGAAATCCTAACACAAACTGAGGGCCCTCAGCAGCAAAGAGCCACATAGGGCTGATTTTTTGTTTTGTTTAAATCTTTATTGCTTAGCCTATCAGGCCATTGCAAACAGCATATAAAAACATATATATCATATAGATAACATGTGAGCAGGTATACAACTAAATAAATAGAATCTCCATAAAATAAATAATTATTATTATTACATTTACCTTAACGCATAATTGTAAGAAATACAGATCTAGAATATAACCATTGAAAACAAATGTAAATCAGTAGAGTATAATACATAAAATATAGCTTTACAGTACTATATAAATCCCTATAAAATACATACGTAGAAATAATATCATCTTTGGTCAATTTACAACAGGACCCTAGACTTCATCCAATAAATGAATCGAATGAGAGATTTAACAAGCAGGGCAGTCTTATAAAAATTAAGAGCTTGTGGACAAGTTACACAAGTTACACAACCTAAGGGGAGGAGGGCTCCAAATGAACCCTTGCTAGGGCTGAAATGGCAAGCCGCTGCGGTTTGAGTGGCACAGTGCGATAGAGGCGTTCATTCCGCTGCTTTCATTCTGCTACTTCCACCGTTCCGCTACTTTCATTCCGCTATTTCCACCAGATGCAAAAATAGCAGAACAATGTTTGTTCTGACAATTTCCAAATTAGCACAATGCTGGCGGAATTGTCGGAATGCCGGCGGAAAAGCCGTGGAAAGTCACGGGCAATTCCAAAATGGCAGAATGAAATAGTGGAGCAGAAAAAGGAGTTGCCGCTTCAGCCCTAGAGCCACACTTCCAGCCAACGGGAGCTCCATGATGTTTGAATAGCGCATGCTCTCACAGCACCAAAGGCTGCTCATGGGAAGGGAGCTTGCGCTAAAAGGCTACTCGTGGGAAAGCCTAATTGTAACTAAGCTAAGCACATGCACCTGCAACTTCTCAACTTCATGAATGTATCTCTGTCTCTCTGTGTTCCCCAATCCCTTGTCTTCCCTCCCTTGACTCTCCTAGATTGTGAATCCCTTGGGGCAGGGATTGTCTCTAATTGATTGTTCAGTGCCAGATACACTGCACTATTGCATTATAAATACTTAATAATAGCAACAATAATTCCAGTAACTATAGGTTAGTTCTAGACCAGGCAGGTTTTTCTATTGGTTGTAACGAATGCCAGCTCATGCAGACAGTTAGAATTACTGTTATAAGCACATCAAAGCACTAAGAAATACATTGACCAAACTCTATAAGGATTGTGGAAATCTCACTCCACGGAGAGCCAGCAATTCAGAACTGGTGGGACTGTATTTCACTTTAGCCAATAGAAAGAGGCTCCTTAGTTGACTGACTTCAGGGCCCCATTTTTTCCATATTTCCACGAACATGGCAATTTTTGTGGAATTTGGCACCAGATTTCAACAGAAATTGTTAGTAAAGCCACAGAAATGGCAGGCACTAGGATACCACAGTTATTTCAGCCAGTACCGGGCACCAGGGCCTAAACCCCCCTGTGCCGCTACATCCCCTGCCATTTCTTGTTCTGCACCAGGGCCCGTTCCAGCTAGAGCTGAAGCAGTTAATAAATACTGCTATTCGATGTCCGGCCAAATCCATGGTATCTGATATGATCGGGAAAGGTCAGATACTGAGTTGGTATATGTTTAGTGTTTGATGGATTAACTGATTACCAACTGCATAGTACCGCAGGGTACCGTTTACCATGTTACTGTATAGTACCACAGGGTACCGTTTACCATGATACTGTATAGTACCATAGGGTACCGTTTACCATGTTACTGCATAGTACCACAGGGTACCATTTACCATGGTGCTGTTTACTGTATTACCGTATTGTCATTTTCCATTTGCCAATAATTTCTTTCCTACTCACTCACTCACTCACTCCTCCCCTCCCACTCTGGATCTGATTTTAGTAATGACAACATTTAGATACACAATAACACGGTTATCCAGTAATGCTAACATGGTAAATTGGTTTATTGGAATTGGTAATTCAGTCTGGTGGCTAGCTACCATGGTTTGCGGCTAAATAACTCTCCAGAATGATGTATATTAATGGTAGATAATGATTTTGCAGGTGTGGGGTTGCGGTGGAAAGGGAGGGATGCCCTCTGAGTTTGGGGAATAAACTGATGGGTTACGGGTATAATTCTCTCCCATAAAAGTCCTGACCAGCCCCAGAACAATGACCCCTGTGTCAGGTACCCAGGGTCTAACACCAAGTGTTAACTTAAAGGGTGTCTTTTTTGTACCAGTTAGCTTCCTTGCACTAAACTTTCTTATGTAAATAATCTTGCAAAGCAACGGTCTGCATGACTTATTTAAAACTTTAAACTGCACAGGGGTGCCTGATGCATGATTTTCAAATTATAATGTATGATGTAGTTATGAAGAGCAATGTAACATAAATGTAGAAAGCAACATTTATGTATTTCCAAAATGAATATATGAAAAGTGATTAAATTCTGCTAGAAGATCAAAGGTGCGAGTAGCACAACTAAACAAAACCATCAATGGAAAGTACATTCCCAAGGCAGACATCTGACTGAGAACAATGGAAGACCATGCATATTAATCAGTCTGTTAGGAGCTCCTACATGACACAAGGTGTGTCATCAAGAAACTGCTGGTTAACAACTTTCGAGGTACAAGAAATTTCCACGGGACTGCGGGACAGCAAAAAGGAGCTGGAAGCACTCTAGAGAGATTGTGATGTGAACATGTGAAGGAAAAGGATCTTTCTATATGAACTAATAAGGTGCATCTTGCTTGGTGCCTATGATATCTGGACTCTGAATACTTAAGCATTCAAGGGTGAGGGGTAGATAGAACAATAGCTAAGTCAAGTTATCATTTGTATTTAATTTACTTTTATTTTCTTTTATGCATCTTTGGTATAATCTCTGAACCATTATCACAACCTTAAACTCTTATATAAAAACATTATCTTATTATAGTGCTGGTGTCCATGCACTTACTGAAATGGGGTAATAGAATTCTGGGGTGACTCTCGGTTTAAATACAAAGATGGACCTAACCACTTATATTTCATGTGAACCAAGAAATCAAGATTTCAGGTAACAGAGAGTTGAACCCTTATTCACTAGCTAACTGTGGAGTGCGGCGGCTGGTAAACACCCAAAATACAGAAACTAAGTTGCAGCTGGTTTGGAAGCGAGTGCAGGGCCATCTCCAGGGTTAGTGGGACCATGTGCGACATCTTGGTGTGGGGCCTAGTTTATATAATTTACATAATTTACCCTCATGCCTGCACACCCACCTTATCAGCATCCTACTTACCCCTTAGCTTCCCACACACAGCACCCCCTTGCCACGTCCATCCCACAGATCCACTCACCACCCCAATATCCCCCACAGAGTGTCCGCCCTGTCTAGCCCTCCCCAACTTTCCTACCACAGTGCCCCCCACCCCGCCAACACAAGAAGGAATGGCAGAAGGGGGAGGGCAGCACAGCACATAAAGAACGTTAGGGGGGATAGGGCTGTCTGGGTGCTCAGATTGGGGGAGAGTGAGAAGGAATTTTCTTGGCCGGATGGCCCTTACCTGCTGCTGGGTCTTGGTCTTCTGGGAGGGTTGTTGTTGGTAGCTCCTTCCTCCCCTCTAGGACCCATGGGGAACTGGGGGAGAGGGTACAGCCATGGAAGGGAGGATACAGGGGGAGTTAGCAACCCCGTCTCGCATACAGACTCAAACACTCCTCTCTCACATACACACGCTTCTCTCTCTCCACCCACCCCACACACACGAGCACACACTTCTCTGTCTCACTCATCTCTCTCCACTCACACACTCTGTTTCACTCATCTCACACACTCTCTCATCTCACACACACTCTCATCTCTCACACATGCTCACACTCTCATTTCACATGCTCTTATCTCACACATGCGCACACATACACACTTCTCTCACTCAGTCATCACACACACGACTCTACTCATCACAGACACACAAACACTATCACACATACACCTCTCACACACATACACACACTCATCACATGCACTCTCTCTCTGCTCATCACACACACGCCCCTCTCACACTACTCATCACAGACACACACACTCTCTCACTCACTCATTCAAACACACACATACACATACACACACTCCGGGAGTGAGGGAGAAGGAACTGCACTGGTCCCCTGCCTCTTCACCTGCTCGTAATGTGCACCCACTGCCACTTGGTTTAAAGGCCCCGTGGCCCATGCTGCTACATGGGGCCACGCCATTGTCCTATTCTGGCATGCTGGGAAATGTAGTCCCATGCATGCCAGACTAGACTGAAACAGAAAACCAGTTTCCTAGTCTGGTATGCTGGGACTACATTTCCCAGAATGCCAGAATAGGAAAATGGTGGACAGCTCCTAGTGTGTGAATGGGAGTGAGGAGAGGTATATTTATTTTAGTTATTTATTTTATAAATTTATACCCCGTTCCCTCCTGCCTCAAACTAGCATCTTTCTGCAGCAGCCAGCAGCAACATCAGTGTTACATCACTGCTTTCCTCACATGGGAGGGAGAGAGCAAGTTCCTCCCCCCTTTCCTCCCCTCCCCACCACTGCCAAGGGGACTCAGGCAGGCTAAGGCCTGCCTCCAGCTGCCCTTCTGCCATGGCTGGGAAGGAATGCGGAGCTGTCACATGGACCCTGGCTGGCACGGGAGCCATGAGCGACCACACAGGTCGCACATGCCTAGGGATGGCCCTGAGCAAGTGGGGTATCAGCCCAGAATCTTCATTGCATCAGTCTGGAGAAGCAGAAGCATGCTGTTCAGATGTCTTAGGGAAAGGAGATACTGCTGGGAGGGGAAAACCCTCCCAGCCTCCCCACAGTCCTATCCAATAATCCAACCAACACTCTTTCCTGCCCACCAATGCCTTTTCAAATAGAAAAGTCTTACACTGCCTCCAGAAGATGCTCACGCTCAAGTGAACCTCTGGGGGAAGGGCGTTCCCAAAAACTGGGGCAGCAACCAAGAACACCTCCCAAACACACCCATCCTATATGGACAAAGGTAACAGATGAACCTACAAGAGGGTGCCCCCGGCCAACCGGAGGGGCTGCAATGGAAGATGGTAGGAAAGGCGATCCCTTGGATATATGGGACCCAGACCATTTAGGGCTTTAAAGGTCAAAACCATCACCTTGAATTGTGTCCAGAATGGTATAGGCAGCCAGTGCAGACTTTAGGTCACTGGTGTAATGCGCTCCCAGTGACCTGTCTCTGAAAGGAGACAAGCCACTGCATTCTGCACCTGCTGCAGCCTCCAAAAAGTCATCAAGGTCAGCCCCACGTAGAGTGTGTTGCAGTAATCTGGCCTCGAGGTGATGAAAGCATGGATGACAGTGGCCACATCTGAGTCAGAAAGAAAAGGCCACAGCCTCCTCACCAGATAGAATTGGTGAAAAGAGCTCCTGGCCACTACCGCAACCTGACAATCCAGGCGCAGAGGGGGTCCAGAAGTACTTCCAAGACTGTGAACCTGATTGACCAGAGGGGGATGGACCTCATCAATGACAGGTGTCCTAACACCCTCCAAGACACAGGGCCAGCCAACCATCATCACTTCAGTTTTGTCAGGATTCAGCTTCAATTGGCTCACCCTTATCCAGTCCACAACAACAGCCAGGCATCGGGTAAGCACCAAGACTGCAAGACCTGGATCAGATTAAAAAGAGAGGTAGAGCTAAGTATCATCAATATATTGATGACACCTCACCCCAAACCTCCAAATGACCTCACACAGTGGCCTCCAATACACATTGAACAAGAGAGGAGACAGAATAGAACTCTGTGGGACACGACAGGGGAGGTCCCACGGGGACGACAAGCAACTGACCATCACCACCCGCTGGTACCTCCCCGACAGGAAAGAACAGAACCATTTGAGTGGTGCCGTGCACCCTTGCCAGATCCCACAGCCATGCCAACATCATCTCATGATCAACTTATCAAAGGCCGCAGAAAGAATCTAACAAAATCAACAAGGTAGTATTCCCCTTGTCCATCTCAAGGCACAGATCATTGACAAAAGCCACAAGCAGAGTCTCCAGCCATATCCAGGATGAAAACCTGACTGAAACGGGTGCAGGAATCCAATAGCGTCAAGATGAGCCTGGGGGTGACAGGCAACCACCTGTTCAATTACTTTCCCTAAAAAGGGAAGGTTAGAGACCAGTTTATAGCTGTCTGGAGAATCAGCATCCAAAGATGATTTCTTAAGCAGGGGTCAGACCACCGCAGTTTTAAAGACACGCAACACCCTTCCCTCCCGTAGGGAGGTGTTGATCACCCCAGACAACAAAGGCCGAACATCTCCCAGCTGGCTTTCACCAGAATGGTCAAGGATCTAATTCACAACTAGAATTAGAAGTTTAAGGAAGCAAACGCATTGGTCATGTTATGTGTGATATGATGTAGTCTTACATGTTCCTCTCTGTCCTCCCTCACCATCAGCCTAATGCAGGATTTTTGTGTTAGCTATCCAGGATAAGCTGTCATAATATGTTTAGAAAAATAATAATAATAATAATAATTTATTGGTCAAAATTAAATTTTACAGACCAGGCGTGACAAAAGCCATTACCTCAATTCAAAATATAAAAAGGAAATAAACAAAACCCCATATCTAACATTCATCTTATCAGTATATATGCTTAACAGAGCTAGAAAAAGGGGGTTAAGTCATGAATAAAACAAATAACTAAAATATAATAACAATGGTTAACATAGCCTCTCAGTATTATTAAACAATTCTATTCCCAGCCAATTCCCAGGGGCTACATATGTAAATATCATCATATTACCTCTATTCAGCAGATAATAATATACTTTGGAAGTCTAGGAAAGCAGCATGAGTCTTAACAGCTTTGCACAAAAAATGAGCTACCTTCTCCAGAAATCCCCGATCCTGAGTTGACATAAAGATCTCCGAGCAACTCCAAGTCAACTCGTCCTGGGTATTGATCTAGATAAGGTTGCAGCAGTTGATATCTTAAGTCTGCATACAGGTTGCATTCGAACATAATATGAGCCAAGGTCTCAATCTGCTCATAGTCAAACGGGCAGAGACAATCTTCCATAGGTATTTTCTCCATACGCCCCTCAAAGACCTTAGATGGAAAAACATTTAAATGAGCCTTAAATATGCTCCAACCAAGAGCAGAGGGAAAATCTAATTTCAAATAATGAGCCATGCCCCCCTTGGCGGGCAATAGCTCCAAATAGTTCCCCAGAGAGTGTAGATTCCTAATCTGGGCTATGTCTTCCTGTCGCGCTACATCATTTGTTCTTACTATGAGTTCAGTTTTAGTCACCCCCGCCCCCACCTTTTGAGGCAAATTAATCTGCTGAAAAGCCCAAGTTTGCAATTCTTTCCTTTATCTTGCCTCTCCAGGCAGATTGAAAACTGTCCTTTGCAAGACAGAGGAACAGTTCTATCTGGGGAGCCAATTCAGCTCGAGTCCACAAGGAAAGAGCTAGTTTAGATACTTTTGTTTCCCAGCTTGTTGTCCCAGTCTCCCGCCTAATAGCCACCGAGGGAGACCCGGCAGGCAAACGGAAAAGTTTGCGCAAATGTGTAGACTGTAGCCTGTTGAAATTGACCGATTGAACCGTGACCCAACCTGCTGCACCATAAAGTAATTGGGAAGTAACTTTAGCTTCTAGCACTCTCAAGGCCATTACCTCTCTCCCCATCCCTTTCCGTTGGAAATAATTCACTATTGCTTGTCCTGTGCCCCAAGCCTTATTTGTTGCCACTTTGGCCTGCAAGACCCAGTTACTGCCCTTATCCAGCATAATTCCCAGATATTGGAAGTTGTTTACTTGCTCTATCCTTTGCTGCCCGATTGTCCACGTATATTGTTTCCTGCTCTTCCCCAAAACCATTATTTTGGTTTTGCTATAGTTGATCTGGAGGTCACTTTTGAAACAAAAGTTTTCAGCAGCTCTAAGCTGCTTCACCAATCCTATCCTCGACTAAGATAGTAACACCGCATCATCGAAAAACAGCAGGGCTCCAATTGCCCTAGTTGCCAGCCGCGGGGGAACAAAATCATCAGAGGAGACTGCGGGAACCAGATCATTTAAGTAATAGTTAAATAAGCTAGG
>QEPC01008893.1:3343065-3375842 GCA_003113815.1 Sphenodon punctatus
GGTCCATACTTCTGCCATAACCACATATTCAAAAAGGTAGTGGGGGAGATCGTCAATCTGTCCTGAGCCACAAATACAAAACCTTGAATTATATATAAAGGGATACCTCTTTAAATCTACCATCCAATACCATTGAGGGCATCTGCTGAAGACTTAGCAGTGTCAAAGCCTTTCATGTTGTACGATGACATTCAAATACTTTTCAAATCAGTGCTGAGATCTAATGTGGGTTAATGTAGGCTATTATCTCATTTGTTTTCACCTTTTTCACCGAGCCAGTGTGGTGTAGTGGATAAGGTGCTATGCTTGGACCTGCGAAACCAGGGCTCAGATCCCACCCTAGCTATGAATTCACTGGGTGGCCTTGGGCAAGTCATAACCTCTCAGCCTTAGTTCCCCATCTGTTTATTTGGGGGGGGGGGTTAAGTGGGAATGTGTGCGTATGCCTGTCCTTGTGTTCCCCTCATCCTTGTCCACCTTAGATTGCAAGCCCACTGGGCAGGGACCTGTTTTTGAAAAAAAAATCTGTGACTGTAAAGTGCTGCATACGCCTAGTAGGGCTATAGAAATGATAAGTATGTGAAATTATAAGAAATGTGAAACCCCCTTTGTGTGTGAGAGAGAGAGAGTGTGGGTGTTAAAAGATGGGAGATTTGACTGCTGGCATCCAGGGGTGCTTCATGGAGCCCATGCACAGGCAGGTGGCCACCCATCAGGAGGGGACTAATCTGGGCTACGGTCTCATCTGTTTTTACTGAGACAGTGAGTGAGTTAGTCTGGCAGGAAGGTCCAGAGATAGGATTCTTTTCTCTTTTTTTGCACCAGGACACATTCTGACCCCTGATCCTAACCTGTAATAGCATCACTGTTACATAAGAGAATTATGCTTAAAATAATTGGAAATATTATTAAGTGATGACAGACTGCACGGTGCATGCAGGAAACTACACAAATATAAAGCCAGTCTCTGTTCCCAAGCAGTTATAGTCTAAAGGAATGGAGAGAATGAAGACACTATACCCAGGGGAGGGGAGGAACTCTCTGTCTTCGTGGTCTGATCTCACTCTTTCAACTTTGACATGAGCAAGTAAGTGTGTGCATCGCAAAATGCCCGGGTAAATTAAGGTACTCTGAATATTCGCTGAGATAAGCGATAAATCCTTTTACTGTACTAAATAAACATTTGAGAATAATTTTCTCCTTTTTACCAAAAAACAGAAAAAGAAAAAAAAAAACTACCATTTTGTAAGTACTGTAACAGTCTATATCTAAATTTATTTAAGATGATCTAATCTTCAGTAAAATGTTTCACATGGATGACCGGGAAAAAACGCAGGACATTTTGCTTCACATTACTCCAAGTG
This sequence comes from Sphenodon punctatus, assembly GCA_003113815.1. Classification (NCBI taxonomy): domain Eukaryota; kingdom Metazoa; phylum Chordata; class Lepidosauria; order Sphenodontia; family Sphenodontidae; genus Sphenodon; species Sphenodon punctatus. The sequence goes on from QEPC01008893.1 coordinate 3,344,430, forward strand.
AAAGCAAAACTGCCCTCAGCCAGGTTAGGATTTATGTTGTAAACACTTACTAAAGAATGAGATAGTCATACATATTTGAACACATCTGATGCGATTCAATTGAGGGCAGTCAATATTAACATCAGGCTGCTAATATAATCTACTTTTCTTTTATTGTTGTTTAGAAGGAGCTTTTTTAGACTCTTTCCTCCCTAAAACATAGTGCTAGTAGTTTAAATAGGCTCATACGTGCAACTTCCTGCCCGATTTGAATTTGCTGGTACAGAAAAAAATGAATCTAGCTCTGAAACACCTCCAATTTAGTTTCCTGAATCATGGCTCTACTAGTGACTTACTAATGCTACCAATTCATGTTATTACAGTTTGCGTTGCCTTTAACTGTATTGGGGTGTATGGCCTCAAAGTAAACTGTAAATAAGAAATATTTGAAGGTCACCTGAATTGGGGGTAGGAGGGGAATGAGGTTGTGCCATAGTGACCTTGCCTGGTGTTTAAAGGAAGCATTTGGTTCCAAAATAACAAAAAAAGAGGCGATTGGGCACGTGAGTTTTAAGCAGGGAGTGGGACTTAATCCTGTAACAGAACAGCATTTAAACCTACTTCCCCACCCCCAGCACCGAACTGAGGCTAGAGTACACACTTTTATTGATTAGATTATGATCAGGAATGGTGATTGGTGGTGTTTTGTTTAATATCTAGAGTTCATTAAAAAATAGGTTCTCTTTCTTGTGCACAGATTTCAGGTTTGTCAGGTGTTAGATAGAGCTGAGCTAGCTAAGTCTCACTGTGCAGTCAACACAACACAGCTTCCTCTGCTTCCTTGCAGAGCAACATTCGGCTGGAAAATAAAATTCTAAGTCAAAAGACTGAGCATCTCTGAGTCCTGGTACAGATTTAATTTAAACAGTTTAACTCAGGCTGCTAATGGACTTAATCCATTTATTACAGTTTTCCGTTTAAGCTAATGAGTGGCAATTGATTTGCCCTGCTTTATTTGGTTAGATTCTGTTTATCAGCTGGGCTGCAGGTAGCATGTGGTTACTCATTTGTGACTTTATAGTGTAAATGAGAATTTAATGTGTGATTAATATTGAGACTTATAGTCTTCTAAAAATAGGGAGTGGGCAGGAATTACAGGCGCAAAACTTCACATGCCCCTGACAGGACAAGCTTTCACAAGAAACATCAATGGGGGTTTCGGCAGAGGATTGCGCCCATTCGCTGACCACCCAGTAATAATGAGGGGTATAGAACTGCGTCCTACAAACTTAGGAATTGATCTTGCAAGGTGATTAGCACTGTAACGTAATCCTGTTTATTGTGTAGCCATATTCTTAACTTTCTGCATAGAAGAAGTGCGACTGACTAGACCATGACTCAGCACCTTCCAGGACTGAACATTTGTTTTCTTCTCCTTCATTGCCTTACAGAGACAAAATCTTTAATTTCCCCTTAGTTCCCAACAGCGCTAAACACATTTCCAAAAAAATAAAAGGCCTTTATACAGATTTTGTATCTGAGGGTGCTTTTAGACAAGCACCTCCCCATCCACCATTCACTCACTATACATGTTGCAGGGCTACAGTGGTGCCCTATGGGTGCCTTGTCCTACTTGCATTTTGTCTCATCCTGCTTGTCCTGTCCCTCGTTGTCCTGTGCCTTGTCCTGTCCGACCTGTGTCATTTGTCTCATGCCTCACCCTGTCTGTGCTGTGTTCGATTTTGTCCATTCCCTGACCTCCGTATCCCCATGCTGTCTCCTTCGGCAGTCCTGGCCTCCACCCTTGTGTTGCGGGATGTCTGGTTCACCATCCCCATCCCGTGGCCCATCTGTGTTCGTCCCATGCTGCCATTATAAAGGGCAGTTGGTGGTGCCTGGAAGACAACCCCTGAGGTGGGATACAATAAGGTTCCTGGCCTTGAACCCCTGACCTCCAGATTGCCAGAGCACCAGCCAGTTTGCTGGTGCCACCACCCAGACCTGCTCACCTCCCCATGTCTCCTCCCAGTCCTTGTCTCGACCCTGCCTCTACTCCTGTCTCTTTCCTGTTGTCCTGCCTCCCAGCTTCCTGGTTGGCTGCCAGTGGAATAAATGCATGCTGGTAGCAACAGGAAGTTAGGTGGAACAACTTCTCTCCCCCTTCTTGTGATGCTCTCCCTGCTACTTTTCTCATCCCTGGCTCTGACTCTGCTCCTAGCTCCTTGTTCCTTGATCTCTGACACATCATCTTCCTGTTTCCCTCACTCAGAGTCCTGGCTCCTTGATCTCCTGGTCCCTTAATCCCCAGTTCCCTTACTTCCTATAGCTCTGTCCCTGAGTTGGTCTTCTTTTTACTCCTTGGTTCCTGTGCTCAGTCTGTTTGTTCCTTTGCTCCTTGCTCGCTCTTGCTCTGCCTCCTTCGCCTGCCCTCCCATTGCTCTGGTTCCAGAGTCCCATACCCTGTTTAACTTCCCCTTTCCGCATAACCTCAGTCAGGGCCAGCCTTACCACAGGGTGACCTGGGGCAGTCGCCCAGGGCCCTGATCTTTCTGAGGGACCCACAGTGGCCTCTGTTTTCACCAGGACAGGTTGTGGAGGCACCACTCCCTCTCAGTGGGGCCCCAAACATGACCACCTTCAGAGCAACACAGAGATTCTCCCCAAGGGAGAGGGGCCCTGCACTTCATCTTCTTCACCCTGGGCCCCGCAAATCCTAAGGCCGGCCCTGACCTCAGTGATGAGCCTCGCTTTTCCCTTTGTAAAATAGGGATGGGCGAGAGCCCAGGGAAGGCCAGAGGGTTGGACTAGAAGGGGAAGAGGGCAGGCCTAAGGTTCACCAGAGAGGGTTAAGAATGGGGGAAAGGGAGACCTCTCAGCCAATCTCCAATCATCGGGAGAGAAAGGCTCATCATCAATCTCTGATCCCAGTGAGAAAAAGGCTCATTGTTAAGGTCCGGAGGGAAGGAAGGGGAGAGCATGCAAGGAACACAAATTTGGAGACCATGGGAGCAAGGAAACTAAGGGTTCAGAAACCAAGTGGACAGCAAGCCTGGAGAGTAGGAGCTATGCCACCAAGAGTAGGGATGCACTGAAAATTTTTTTTTAAAAAACCTCACAAATGTTTCCAAGGTTCCAAGTGCTGAGACTGAGTTTTCAGTCACTTCTCGGAACTGTCATCGAGGACTCAAAAACTGGAAATCGGAACCATGGAACTCAGAAATCTTGGAATCACAGGACTTGGTGCCAAGACCACACCATATCCCAGAGGGACCACACCATATAACAACATATCATGTGTCACAGGACCACCATATCATGACCAGCAAGTTTTCCCCCCTTGTCCAATGCCCCTATGCAAGCTCTGTGCTGGCACTGGTGCCCCAGAGCACATGGCCCCTGCCTGCCAGCAAGCAGATCCACAGCCCCCCCCCACAAACACATGATATCATAACCAGCAAGTTTGCCCCCATGCTCCTATGCAAGCTCTGTGGTGGGTGGGTAGGTGGCATTTGTGCCCCAGAGTACATGGTCGCTGCCCTGCCAACAGGCAGATCCACAAGCCCACCAAAAACACACCATATCATGGCCAGCAAGTTTGCCACCACTGCCCCGTGCCCCTATGCAAGCTCTGTGGTGGGTATCACTGGTGCCCCGCCCCAGAGCACATAGTCCCTGCCCTGTCAGCCAGCATATCCACAAGCCCCCCCCCCCCAACACACCATAATAATAACCAATGCCCTATTCCCAAGCACTCACTTTAAAATATAAAAAGCACGGTGTAGTAAACCCTATCATTGTCCCTATGGCCAGGCACCTCCCCCACTTCAAAATTTTGTGTGTGAAAATGGGGAGGCCAAGACTCGAACTCCAAAAGCTGAAATATTTACATACAGCAGTGTAACACACAGTCAGACTGAGGTCCCCAAAGAGAGTGAATAATGCCCAAATGCCCACTTTTATTTTGCCCCTGGCAGACAGCCAATCAAAAGCTATCGTGTGTTTGTCTGCCCCTCACCAGTCCATTACCCCCGTGCCTACCAAATAAAGTAGTAAGCTTAGTTTCCCAGCTCAGTGAAGGTAAAGTCAGGGTGGGTCACTCAGGTCACATCAGGGGTCCTGAGACCTCCCAACACCCGGCCAAATTTGCAACAGCTGCAAATGCACCCGGCCAAATGCACAGAAGCCCAGGGAAACACTTGATCGAGCGGAACTGAGCTTACCGAGTACCGGACTTTAATCCTTGGAACCTCGGAACTCGGTACTACCGAACCAAGTGCCATGATCCTTCCAAACAAATCTGAATACTGAGTTTCAGCACTAGAAAGAACCAAGGGATCAGGAAACAAGGGAAGAGAAGGAGGGAGGAAGAGGAGAGGAAAGGAAAGCAAGGGCTAGAAACCAGGAGTCAAAGACAAAGAACACAGGGTCAGAGTCTAGATAGGCAGGAGGCACAGCAACAGGATCGGAATGGGGAGAGAAGGAGAAGCATGAGAGTTGTTAAACCCAGCTTCCTGTTGGTAGCAGCATGCTTTAAATATTGCTGGTAAATCAGGAAGCCAAGAGGCGGGGTCAGAGGGGAAGCCAGACAGATAGACGGGGTCAGACACAGACTAGGAGGGATCATGGGGAGGAGAGAGAAACAAGTGAAACAGGCCTGGGCCCCCACCAGCAGATGGCTTGGTGCTCTGGCAACCCAGAGGCCAGGGTTTCAAGGTTGGGGCCTCATATCCTTGGCCCTGAAGCCATCAGAGAGCTGCTAAAAGGTTTCCCTATCCCTTGTTTCTAATCCCTTCTGTCTGGCTCTAGCCATGTCCTGTGTCCTTGTGGACCCTTTCCTCAGCCCATTCCAGTTCCAAGCCATCCCCCCATTACAGCAGTCAGTTCCACTTACTGGGGACGCTGAAAGTTGAGTTAGCTGCTTTAAATGGAACAGAACTCGGGGTGGTTCTTCTGTGACCAAGGTTATCTCTCCTTTGATTGGAACAGCTGGATATTTTTACCTCTCCCTAAGGATCTTCTTGATAAAGAGGCTTCTACTGTATGTTCAGTTATTGAGTACATATATGTGTTACTGAGTACATATATTGTTGCCAGCATTAAGATTAGGAATATTATCTTTCCATTCCTCGATTCTGCAATAATCACCGGGGTCATGACCAACTGCTTTGTAGCCATGTACAGGAGAGAAGAAGAATGAGGAGGCACCAGTAGGGATGTGTGAACACGGTTCAGATGTTCGGAGTTCGGGCCGAACTCGGCCTGTTCAGACAAACGAACCAAACGTCCAAACCAAACAGCCGAACAGTTCGGATGAGTTCGGGGGCGGGAAAAACGTGACTTTGGGAAGGAAAAACGTGTCTGGAAGGGGGAGGCAACTGAGGAGCAGACTTCCTGGCACCAGGGGTGGAGACCAGGGGTGGTTTCAGGGCCAAATGATACCGATACCAAAAAAATATTTCGGGATTGGTATCGATAGCGCTATTTTCTGATGTTCGGCTGAACCGAACCCCACCAAACCGGACAACCAAACCTGAACTCAGGTTTTGAACTGAACATCTGAACATCTGCACCACGTTCTGTTGCACATCCCTAGGCACCAGCACCTGATCACGGCACAGCTCAGATGTCAGCTATATTGGACTTTTTTTTTCTAGCTGGATAGAATTTGCAGTCTATTTCTTTTCAAAGTAAAAAGCCATAGCAGGCTACAAACAGAAGAGAGACAATGACACATTGTTAAAACATAGTGGTGCTGTTCCAGGAACTAGGCATACTAAGAATTCTGTGGCCCACACTGTGTGGAATGAACAGTCTGTCCTCTCGTGTGATAAAATAAGAACTGTTCCAGTATATGATAAAAATACACAATTACAGTATTGGAAACTTTAATTCAGTGATGTATTACTACATATTGATGGACTGCACCCCACTCACACAGACTTCCTCCCCTCACCATTCCTTCCTGAAGCACCTATAGTGTTTGGTTACATGTCAAAGCAGCACCGTGTTTAGGAGAAATGTACAAGATAAACTTGCTTTAATGGAAGGAGTCTGTCTGCCTAGTTACACTTCGCTCTCTTTTCTCTCAATGCTATTTTAATGCTTTATTTAATGTCTTTATTCTCCATGGGTTTTGGACCTTGTCTTTAGTTATTTAATTTTCTCCTATTCCTCCTAAACCCTAAAGCTTTAATCTCTTGAGCGCGCAGAAGTTTGACCTGGTAAGTCATGTCTTCTAAAACTGGACCAAAAAGTCAAAATATTTGTTTTTTGTGGAACAAAAATTCTTGATAAATTTCCTGTCGAACTGACAACATTGCCTACCCAGTGAAACCAAGGAAATGTAGCATCCACTTCTTCCTGCCCCATATTCACTCTGGCCAGATCTCTGGTTTCTCCCATGAGGTCCCACACAGAGGTTCAGTGAAAGGCACAGAGTACCATGCCAAGTAGCAACACTCATAGGAGTAGAACAAGGCATGGTCAAATGGTAACTATTTCCCACTTTGCTCCATGGAGCTGACACAAAGTTAAATGTTTTGTAGAGCTGAAATGGGGACCTGATATGGTAACCACAGGTAATTCCCACATTGTTGGGTGTCTTTTTAGGTATCCAAATCAGTACCTTAGAGTTCTCAAAATACTGAAATAATAACAACCAATATAATTGAAATACCAAAATTACCCCCAAAACCAAAATAATACCCAAAATCTAGGAGAAAATTGGTCTTTTGGTATGTCAGTATTTCAGTTTACCAGTTGTCATATTTCGGATACCTGGTTGAAAACTGGCTCTGTACCAAAAAGTACCTGAAATATTTGGTTCAATTTGGGTACTGAAAATCCTGGGTATCTATTTTTGTGGATATTCGTTTCAGCTCTAGTTTTGGGGTCAGTTTTCCCAAATGGGCAATATCATTGACAGCAGTCTTTGCCTGCAGAAAGCCACCTCTGACTGCACCAGAAGCTGAGCCTCAAACCAGCAGCTCTGGTGTGCTGGAGCAGGACAAGCTCAGCACTGCAGCATGGTTTGGTTCCTGGAGCTGCCTTCTAGGCCCTGCTACCAACTCCTTGTCATGCCTAGTTTCCTGATTGGCTGCGGGCCCTGTCAAAGATCCTAGCAGAAGCAGAAAGCTGAGCAAGTCAGTACAGATGCTGCCATGGCCACCCTGGAAGAGAGAGGGAAAGAGATAGAGGTGAAATTCACCTCAGACTGATACTTTCATGCCCTGTTCTCACCTGACCTGGACCTGTCCTGCTCCTGACCCTATGCCTGTCTGGACCTCACTTCCCTGAGGACCCACATTCTGCAGTCCATCTACATCATGGGCAATGCAGGAAATCCACAGCTTCAGCATCCCTGACAGATGGCTGTCCAGCCTCTGTTTGAAAACCTCCAATTGAAGGAGAGCCCACCACTGCCCTAGGTCGTCTGTTCCACTGTTGAATCGCTCTTACTATTAGGAAGTTCTTCCTAATGCTTAGCCAAAATCTGCTTTCTTGTAATTTGAGCCCATTGGTTCTAGTCCTGCCCTCAGGAGCACCGAGGACAAGTCCGCACCATCTTCTATGTGACAGTCCTTCAGATATTTGAAGATGGCTATCATGTCTCCCCTTAGTCTTCTCTTCTCCAGGCTAAACATACCTAGGTCCTTCAACCTTTCTTCATAGGGCTTGGTCTCCAGACCCCTGACCATCTTTGCTGCTCTCCTCTGAACCCATTCCAGTTTGTCAGTGTCCATCTTAAAATGCGGTGCCCAGAACTGGACAAAGTACTCCAAGATAAGGTCTGAAGAATAGAGTGAAACTATTACTTCTTGTGTCCTGGACACTATGCTTCGGTTAACGCAGCCTAAAATTGCATTAGCCTTTTTAGCAACTGTATCACACTGCTGACTCATGTTCAGCTTGTGATCAACTGCAACACCAAGATCCTTTTCACATGTACTGTTGCCAAGCCAGGTATCACCCATCCTATATTTGTGCATTTGATTTTTCTTACCTAAATGCAGAACTTTACATTTATCTCTGTTGAATTTCATTTTGCTAGTTTTGGCCCAGCTTTCCATCTTGTCAAGATCATTTTGAACCTTGTTTCTCTCTTCTAAGGTGTTAGCTATCCCTTCCAGTTTTGTGTCATCTGCAGATTTGATAAGCATCCCCTCTACTTCATCCAATTTATTAAGATATTGAACAGTACAGGGCCCAGGACCAAGCCCTGAGGCACCCCAGATTGATGGGGAGTCATTTATGAGCACTCTTTGAGTACGGTTCTTCAACCAGCTGTAAATCCACCTAATGGTAGTATCATCTAGTCCATATTTAACCAGCTTGTCAAGAAGGATATCATGCTTTGCTGAAATCAAGATATACTACGTCCATGGCATTCCCATGATCTACTAAACTAGTAACTCTCAAAAAAGGAAATAAGATTATTTTGGCATGACTTGTTCTTGACAAACCCATGCTGGCTCCTATTAATCACAGCATTTTTTTCAAAATGCTTACAGACTGACTGCTTTACAATCTGCTCTAGGATCTCTCCAGGTATTGATGTCAGGTATTGATGTCAGGCTGACTGGTCTGTAGTTTCCCAGATCCTCCCTTCCCCCCTTTTTGAAGATAGGGACAACATTTGCCCGTTTCCAGTCTTCTGGCACCTCACCTGTTCTCGAAGAGTTCTGAAAGATTATAGCAAGAGGTTCCGAGATTACATCTGAAAGTTCCTTCAGTGCCCTAGTACGTAGTTCATCTGGGCCTGAGAACTTGAACTTGTTTAAAGTAGCTAGGTGTTCTCTTACCATCATTTTATCTATCTGGAGCTGCAATTCCTTCCCTTCATCATTAGTGCTATTCTTGCCAGGCTGGACATAGTTTCCCTTGTGGGAGAAGATGGGGGCAAAATAAGAGTTGAGCAATACCACCTTCTCTCTGTCACCTGTTAACATTTCACCACCTTCACCAAGCAGCGGACCTACTGCTTCCTTGTTCTTTCTCTTGCGTTGGACATAACTGAAAACACCCTTTTTGCCATCTTTGTTGTTCTTAGCATCTTTTGTAAGCCTAAGCTCATTCTGAGCTTTATCCTTCCTGACACCATCCCTACAGGTTTGGGCTACTCGTCTGTACTCATCCTTGGTGATTTGTCCCTCCTTCCCTTTCTTATACATGCCCTTTTAATTCTCAGCTCATCAGAAAGCTCCTTGTGCAGCCACACTTGTTTCTTTAGATGTCTTCCATATTTCTTTCTCATTGGAATTGTTTGCAATTGTGCTTTCAGTATCTAATTTGGCCTCTAAGGCCTTCCCTTCACAGTCCACTCGGGTTTTAACTACCTTGAATAACTTTGTGTCATCTGCAAATCTGATCACCTCACTCTTTACGCCCTTCTCCAGATCATTAATAGTTGCATTAAACAACACCAGTCCCAGTACAGATCCCTGAGGCACTCCACTAATTAATTCTCTCCACTATGAAAACTGACCATTTAGTCCTATGCCCTGTCTTTTAACCAGTTGCCAGTCCACAATAGGACACTGTCTCTTGGCTGACCTCTCCCCTCTTTCCACAGACAATGTAAGACCTGGCTGTTCCACCAGGTCTTTCCTGGGGGAGTTAGGGTAGGAGGGGACAGGGTTTTATATTGGCTTTTTAAAATGTAATTATTATTGTTTATTTTAATGTTTTTAAATGTTTTTAAAACATGAGCTGCCCCAATATGCCTGAGGCTGGAGGGGGTGGCATATAAATTTTAAGATAATTAAATAATAATAAATATCCCATGACTCTTTAATTTCCTCAAGAGTCTCTCATTAGGGACCGTATCAAACGCCTTCAGAAAGTCCAGATATACTAGATCAAACAGCTCATCCTGATTCACATGCTATGCCTGCCCTACATCTGCTAGCCCACAAGAGGTAAACAGTAGTGGTGGTAACCTCACAATGCTCCCCTCCAGGAGGCCATGGCTGGGATATCTAAGCTGCCAGCCACACTTAGAAGGAGTTGCCCGAAGAAGGCTTTTTATCCTGACTTGTCCTCCCGGGGACTAGAAAAACAAGAGAAAGTGAGCTTATTCTTCAACTATTTTTGTTGGTGGGTAAATTCTTATTGACAGTAACTCATTAAATAGGCCCCAAGACAAAGGGCCCCAAAGAGAAACTTGTGTGTCAAGGATCACATAGGATCATTTCTCTGCATTACATTTGCTGAATCTGGCCTCTTGACTTTATCAGCAAGACCTTGTGAAACTGGTTTCTTTTCTCTCTTGGGGGGCAAATGCAACTGCTATTGCTAATCATTTTTTAGTGGGCCATAGAAGAGTAGAATCTGACAAGAAGAATGGACTAGTAGTTGTGGGTCAGGAATGGGACTTAGGAAATCTGTGGCCCCTTCCCAGTCCTGCAAAGGACTTTCTGTCTGATCTTGGGTGAATCACTTAATTTCAGTCCTTAAGTTCACACTTTGCAAAATGAGAAAAGGAATGTGATATTTTATTTATTAATTTATTATTATTATTATTATTATTATTTTATTTATATTATAGTGCCACAATGTACCTGGCACTGTACAATCATACATTCAAGACAGGTTCCTACCCCAAGGGGCTTCTAGAAAAGACAAGAGTAACTGTCCCCACCTTCCCAACAATCTTGGTCTCAAACAGAACACACTCTGGAACCATATAGCAATATGCACCTTTTGTGACACAAAACTGGGAGGGATAGGTAACACCTTCAAAGACAGAAATAAAATTAATAAAATTTTTGATAAATTGGAAACTGGGCTGAAACTAACAAAATGAAGTTCAACAGAGACAAATGTAAAGCTCTACAATTAGGTAATAAAAAACAAATTCACAAACACAGGATGGGGGATACTTGGCTTGGCAGCAGTACATGTGAAAAGTATCTGGGGACTGTAGTTGATCACAAGCTGAACATGAGTCAACAGTGTGATGCAGCTGCAAAAATGGCGAATGCAATTGTAGTGTGTATTAATAGAAGCATAGTTTCTGAGTCAGCAGAAGTAATAGTTTCACTCTATTCTGCACTAATCAGACCTAACCTGGTATACTGTGTCCAGTTTGGGGAGCTGCACTTTAAGAAAGACATCAGCAAATTGGAACGGATTCAGAGAAGGGCAACAAAGGTGGTCAGATGTCTGGAAACCAAGTGCTATAGATAAAAGTTGAAAGACCTGGGTATGTTTAGCCTGGAGAAGAGAAGACTAAGGGGAGACATAATAGCCATCTTCAAATATCTGACAGGCCGTCACACAGAAGATGGCAAAGACTAGGGGTATGCAGAAGGCAAGGCACACCATTCATTTTTGTTTCCAAGACCCCCTTTGTTTTCAGGGGTTTTCATAAAGGACTCTACTATTTTTATTTTATTAAAAATAAGAAACACTGCACATACAGAAAATGGCCACCAGGGCTGTTCTGTGCATGCATGGCCCTTTTCCAAAATGACACTGACAGCATAAGTATTGTCAAGTTCCAGCCCCAAAGACCAAGGCCCACACAGAAACCTTGCTTCCAGTGTTCTCCTTGGGTGTTTTTAGACACGCGCCTCCCCACCCGTCATGCATGTTGCAGGGCTGCATAGGGCGCCAATGTGGCCCTTCTCCATTACCCATCTATATGCACACAGAGCAGAGTCGAACATACATCTCAGTGCCATTATATTCTTTACCGCTCTTAGCTGCATCTTACGGAACTCATGGGTGAAGCTGGATCTCTTGTGGTGATTTTAATGTGCGGAAATTACTTATGGCAGCACTTCTGGGCTCATTTTCTGGCAAACTTGCCATATGCATTCAAACACCCCGCATACTGTGCAGCAAATGAAATTCTTTCTTATATCAATGCTCTCCCTTTGGATCTAATTATAGCATACATGCACAGGCCATACTGATAGTATGGAGGAAATCTGCAGTGCTGCAGGGTTCCCACTTCACTGACTGTAATTGCTGTGATTATGAATAGGTCTCCAAGCTTATTTGCTTAGTCCATCAAAAATAAGGTCTTCACTACTGAAGAGCAAGTCTTCAATAAACTGCAAACTCCCAGCAGGGATGGAGGGGTGTTGTGTTGCATGCATCTTCTCTCCCCGCCCCCTGTTGTCTGACCAATAAAATTAAGCTCTCTCCTAGGCTGGTGGCACTCCTAGGTCTTGTTGTCTTGTTGTTATCAATGGGCAAATCTCTATACAATCTTGAATATACCCATGTCATTAAATGGCTGATGTTACAAAAATGAGTAAATTGCAGAGTAGAACTATTCATGGCATTAAAGTCTTGCTGACCTGGTTTTGTTCTCCCAGCAGGTGTGTAGGCGGAAGAAGTACTGAGGTAAGTTTCAGTGAAAGAAAATCAGCAGTAAGAAAAAGAGATTTTTAAGGGCAAGTGTATCAGTTAGTCATGTTTCCTGCCCAGTAAAATACTATTTGACACAACTCTCTATTGACGTACCAAGAACCAAACATCGGGTCTTATAACGTACGGGCTGGGGAACACTTGCCCTCCCATGGCCACCGTGAAAATGACTACAAGCTCTCTGGGCTGGAAAGGAGTTTGCCATAGCGGCACTTAAGGAATGTGCTCAGGAAGGGGAAAGAAATGGGAGGGTCCAGATCATGGATCTATACATGAGTGGATCACCTATCCTTGAGAACATGCCCTTAAGTTGTCTCTGTTCCCTACCTCCTCATCCATGGTAGTAACTGGATCCCTGGGACAGATCCAGAAACTGGAAAGTGGCCAAATTGAAAAAAAGCCACAGGCCAGATTTGGCCCTGGAGCAAGAGGTTCCCAGACCTGCTTTAGACCAGAAGAGAATTATACCAGTGCAACCAAGAGTATAATTTCGCCTTCTAACCACAAAACCTGATATGAATTTCAGAGACATCTTTTTTGTTTTCTGACAAGGCATACCCCTGTACCTGTGACCATCAACCAGGGTAGGAAGCTAGTCCAGATTTTTTCTAGATTCCTTCCATGATCCCTAGAGCTAGTTGCTGTATTTTCAAGGCTAGAATACCCAGTGGCCTTATCTTCAACCTCAACTTCCTACCATGCATAGCTTCATTTTCTAGGAGCTGCTTAACTAATAGTGAATCAGAATAATATCTCACATCCTCATTTGGTCAATAGCGATTGATATAAACCTGGCATATAAATAAGCGCGTAACAGTTTGTTGCAATGGGCAACATCACAAACTGTTATGGAAAATCACCTTGATGCAAGATATTCTCAGATCTCTGACATCAAATAAATCACTTGAAGCATTTTTTGATTGAAAGTATTATTTACAACAGAACAACAGACAAATAAATTTGACATACCTTTTAGGAAGTTAACACAGCCTTTTTAAAAACCCAAAATGTCTTGGAGGGATTAAAAACAACAACAACTACAACAAAAGAACTCTAAAAACCAGGAAACATCCCTTTAAGCTTTACCAAGGCCAGTTTAAGAACAGTACAAAAGAACACTTTGATATCCAATTGCCTGTTCTAAAATAAACTGTGAAAGTGACCTATGCTCTCTGTGCATCACTCATGGTACTATTCAACAGACACTATAGATAGTCACTCAATGAAGGATGGGGATAGGAGTGATAATGCAGGTCAAGTAGATGCCAACAATGCAATCCTTTGGAAGGATAGCATACATGTTGGCAGTTAGTGGCAGAGGAACCACACTGAGATGAGTGAGATTTGCACCTGCACTAACTGCTAGCTAGCACGCTGCTATGCTGACAGAGGATCACGCCTAGAGATATTTTAGTTATGTTTATAATCTCAATGGGTCACTACCTCCCATTGCTATCAGGTAGCAGGTTCCTGTAGGAACTGTGGTAGACATTCCTGAGGGAGAGTTTGAAGAGGAGAGCAGACACCAGTTCGTAGATCGTATGGCATGTGTATGGCAGAAGGCAGAGAGAAAAAATGGGCAGTTGATTTTAAATGCTGACATTGTTGGAAGAGCAAAGGAGCAAGCTAGTTGTATTTGTTTGCTTCTAGCATCTACCGCTTAACTCTGCATACATAAATTTTTGTGAAAGCAGTTAATCGTGTCTGTTTCAGCTAGAAATACTGTAGTTGATTTTCACTAAACATGAAATGGTCTATACAAACTATCTTCTATTGCTCAATGGCATGACTTACGTCTCTTATCTGTACCCTAGTTTTTATAATTTAAAAGATAATACAAGGTGGTATTTAAAATATTTTCCTTCAAATATTGACTCATCATTGACAACAGCATGTCAGATCAACATCTTTGAAATTGCTGCACTGAAAGAATGTTTACAGTTTGCCCTTCACTGTGTACCCCTATTGTTGCTTAAATATATTCTCACTTATTTTTAAAATATATATATGATTGAAACAGATTAGATCAATGAGATTTATAAAGCTAGATTTGGCACCTCTTTCATGCATACTTAGAAAGTGAGATATTCTAAGTGATTCTTAAATATAAATTATAAAAGATATTTGTCACTGGAGTAACTATTTAAGTGGGGAACATTATAAGTGTTTATTATGGGATAGAATCATAGTAGTGGCCAAGGAGACATTGCTGTTAGAAATCCGTTTTCACATTCTTGCAGTTTTCTGGGATAATAAAAAAAGCTTTCTGACTGAAATTTCCTGTGCTTTTAGGGACCCCTGGGTAGAAATCTGTATTTGTCTATTAAACAAAATCTATTTTAACAAAAATGCTATAGTTTTCTCTATATTTCAATAACTAAATAGAAGGCCTGTTTTTAAAACAAACTAAAATATAAATAAAGTTACTTTTGCACATATCCAAACTTGCCAATGCCCATGTTTGCCTGCGTTTTTCCTTACAAATGCTCTTTGGACTCGACTTGGACTTGTCAGTTTCATTTTTGTTTAGTTGGTTTCACAGCGGTTCTCTGGCATTCCATCCCCTGCAGGCCTATGAGGGTGCAGTAGAGAAAGGAGATGACCTGTTGTGCTCTGTGGAGGGGCAGCGGCGGAAGCCTCTCGTACAAGGGCAGCACATGTGTAGGATTCATCTGCCCTGTTCCACAGCTGGAGTAGTCCCTCACATTAAAAATTATTTATGGCTTCCACCAAGTTAAAGTAGCCCCTCTGTTCTGCTGGCTATTGAAATCCTCTCTTTTCCTGTTGAATTAAATCCTACCCCTTAGCTTCACTGATCTAGGGATCCCACTCAGGGGATCTGTACTGTGTCTGCCTCCCATCTGGAGGAGTAAGAAGGGTGGAACTGCTGAGCCTCAGTTCGTTAACCTCTCTCACCACTTTCCAGAGCAGTTGTACAGGAACGACTTGGGTTGCTGAAGCTTCAGAGTTCTGTAACAACCAAAGGGGACAGCATGAAGAGGGGGACAGCATGAACAGCGGAGCAGTAAGCCCAGCTGTGTAAGGCTGCTTTTAGACGTGTGCGGCGAACACGCTGCATAAAATCACGTTGTGTATAAATATCCCACATGTGGGATCTAGATGTGACAGTAAAGCCAGCCTCAGATTCTTTTAAAGCTGCAAATTAAATACCTCGATTTCGAGGTATTTAATTAGCACCTTTAAAAGAATGCGCGACTGGCTTTAATGCACAAAATGTCACTTCTAGATCCCACATGTGGGATATCACACAATGTGATTTTATGCAGCGTGTTCGCTGCACATGTCTAAAAGCGCCCTAAGTCTTGTGCGACTGGGAGGGGTTGAAATATTTATTTTTACTTTATCACATTTAACAGAGGCTAAATTAGAGGCCTATTTTAAGTGGCTACTGTCCCTTTAAAAAACATGATTTTTTTTTCTACAGATGAACTAGAAAACATTTCTTCTCTGATTTCACATTTGAGAGGAGATTGAACCAGAGCAAATATTTTAGCTAAAAGAGAAATGCAGGCTTTCCTCAGGGATACGAGATACCAGAACAGAGTAGGGAAAATGGGGTTCTGAACTGCATTATCTATCAAAGGGGAATATATTGTTCAGCAGATAATGTATAGCTATTAGCAACTGATGTTAATGAGGGAACATTTACATACGATGATAATCACTAAAATAACTGAATATTCTTAATACTGTTTTCTACAACCTGCCAAGAAGAACATGTACTAATTTCTATCCACATCCATTGTTACCTTAAGAGCAGCTCTCTCCATAGCAACGGAAAACTTTTCAAGGCAGCAATAAACTAATCCTCTCCAACTTCCAGGGCACCATCAAGGAATTTTAAAAACATTGGACTTTCCAGCAGCTAAATACTTTGGGGGATTCAAAAGGCCACAAAGCTAAAGAGACACAATCAATCTTTTTTTTTTTTCTACTGAAGGTAAGAAAAAAATCAGTGGTAGAAACAGTTTTGTCCTTCTAACTGTGATGCTTTCAAATGCTAACCTATTTCTAAATACTGACTTAATGCTAAAACTATTTTTAAACATAGAAAACTCTCCTAACATCCACACACTAACTCTTGTCTGAATGTCTGCCAGAGTCTAATTCAGCAGAAGCTGTTAGCTTCTTCTACTTTAGGAACTTTCTAGGAGCAAGCAAGTCAAACTTGCATTATTTTACTGTGAACACAATCTGAGAATGTGTTTGTTTACTTAACATGTCTGTTCTATTAGTAAGTGTATTTCTGAAGACTTGACCACCATGTCCTAGTGGAAAACAAAAGTTAGTCTTTTGACACTGCGGTACTCCTAATTGAGGATGAACTAGTTATGATGGATCCTGCTGTATGTGAAGATAGATATTTAGGATAAGTTGTTTTTGAAGTTTAGAGTATGGTCTTTGCTTTGGCGCTACGAATGCTTAAGCATTAGAGCTCAGAGTATGTGGTACATTTCTAATTTGTTTTCAAAGTGAACAAGGAAGTTGTCTCTGCAACTCTTTCTTCCGACCACAAAAAAATCATTAAAGTTCAACTAAAATGTGATTGCTTTCTGCTTTACAGGAAATGTTTGTAAAATGAGTTAGATTATCACTGCTGAGTATCATTATTATTACACATGCTTTTTAGAATTACTGCATTTGCCCCTAACACACAACCACATCTTGGAAATCGATTTTGTAATGGAGTAAGAGAAACCAACAATATTATCCTGTGTTTACTCCAGAGGGTTACTATATTCAAATAGATTACTGGAGCAGCTAAATGAGTGATGTGCCGTTTACTTACAATTCTAGGTTGGGGAGGAGAAGTCTGAATCAACCTCTTAATCTGTAATTCTACAGAAATTTTAAGGCCACAATCGTCTTAGTTTCCTGCTGTTTCAGGCTGCAAACTCCCTACAGATCCCCTGTTGTTCAGAAACAGCTTGTCACTGTAAATCAGCTTAGTCAATTAATAAATCCTTTCAAACATATTGCAGTCACTCTAATTAAAGTTTGTTTTTTTCCTTTTACCATACAAATTCCTCAGGTTGCAAGTTTAAGCTTTAGCATCCAACACAGACACACACTGCAGGAAGAAGAGGAAATGTGTTTTCTGAGTAGGCATCCAGTTTTTTTGGTAGCATCGTTGTGTCTGACATTCAACGTGATCACTGGAGGAGAAGCACGGCTGGAGAAGGACTCTGGACAGGACAGCAGCTCTGTTCCCAGCCAGAATGATGTGATGGAAGTTTTACGTATCCTTTCCCTTGACAACATCACTGAGATGCACCAGAACAACTCAAGAGAAGTGATCAGAATATTACTGGAGAGAGCTGAGTGTCCACACCAGATTTATGGGCTGCAGGAGGATTGTAATCTGGTTAGTGCATCAATTAATGAAGGGACTTTGAAAAGAGAGTTCAATCAAATTTAAGATAATTTCCTGGGGCGAAGCCATGCTAAAATGCATCTCCTTGGCATGCAGTGGGTTCTTTCTCCCTAGCAAAGGGAACTGTGACTGTTCATCCATTACAAATTATTCATAGGATATATTTTATTGTTTTCAGAAGGGATTCCCGATCTTTCAAATATATCTTGAGAACATTAGAACCATTTACTGTTCATGGATTGGTAAAACTTTCTCCTGCTAGGTTTCCAGATAATGATTGTCAAACAAAAGTCTTTTCTTCTATTTGTGCTCACCCAATGAATTGACAGCAGTGGATCAGAGACATTGTGACCCCCTTGACAGTATAAGATCTGCAGAAGTGGGGGGATGGTTTTGTGAAATCTTTTCAGTCTCTTTTTCGATTTGCTAAGATGCAGCCTAAAGCAGGGTTGGCTCAGATCCATTTTCCATTTCCTCCCAAACCTCTTTAAATCTAGGTTGGTGGTTATGGATAAATGGTTCTGGTAAAGGCAGATTAAGCACAGAGCCAAGAATCTGCAAATCCAGGTTTAGGGATTTGATGTATAGCTGTGTGTAGCTCACCCACCTAATGCATTTAACCCTGGTGAATAGGCTGTTTCTGCCTCTGTTTGGTTGTAGAAGGAAAGCACTGCGAGTAGAATGTAAGGTTCAGTTAGGAGAGAGGCTTGTTGGGTGGTGGTGAGGGAGCCCCTAAAAGCAGAGCCAGAGAGGGGGTGGGGGCAGGTGAGAAAGGTTGTCCCAACTCTGTGACTTCTCTATTACCTCAGTGTAGAATTCTGCACCTTCAGACTTTTCCAAGGCTCCCTTCCCCTCATATAAATATATAAATGAGACTAGAAACAGAGGCCCATGGGGAAGGAACGGATCTCATGACATTTTGCCCCAGCATCTAAAAACTCTGGGTATTTTCAGACGTGACGGGCCCGAAGGCCCACCACACTGAACCATGCACCGGGATCCGTTTTGGATCCTCGTCAGGAATCAGGCCGTCCGTCCTTTAGACATGCAGGCCTGATTCTCATCAGGGAGGGGGCGGGGCTGCGGGGGGAGGGCTGCAACGTGCAGCCACACGGCCCCACCCCCCCGCACGCCCCAGACCGCCCACCCTCAGGGTGATAGGCGGGGCCACAATCCTGGCCGGGCAGAAAGTAACAGACGTTACCTTCGGCCCATCCCGGATTGTGGCCAATTCGACCACGGTTCCGGGCCCCGAGACCTGATCCTGGGCCCGCTCTTACCATGGTTCAGGACCTCTGGGCAGCCGGAGGTCCAGAATTGTGGTTGTTCTGATCCCTGCCAGTGATTCACTGGGGTGAACATCTGGCGGGGAGCAGACAGACGTTACGGTGATCACGGCCACCACAGGAGATTCACTGTGGTTGACCGTGATCTCGTAATGTCTGAAAATACCCTCTGTGGCAAACCTGCCCAAAAATGTGGTTGTTCCTAACCCCACAGAGCATTTATCCAGTCCTGATACTGATTCTGGCCTATCTCTAATATCTATCAAATGTAAACAAAGAATTATGGCTTCACTCCAGAATGAAGGAGAAGCAGCTGGGTAGGTGAAAAGAGGGGAAACAAATATTTGCTGTTGAGCATATTGTTCCCTGTGCTCAGCAGATCTAGGGCATTAGAATAGAGATTTCAGTGCTCTACCACAGAAAAACAACCCATTTCAATAAACTTGGTAATAGATGTTTATTATACTCCTCCATTGTGACAATCACCATTATCTCTTATTGCCACACAATCACTGATTTTCTGCCACCACTTCAATGGGTGTGTTTAGATGGAAAGGAAGTGTTTTTAGATGGACAGGAAGCAGGCACGTGGGTGACCCAAACTGGAGATGCACACACCCACGGGTTTGGCTGTATTCAGACAGACAGCCCGGGCAGGCGGGGAAACTGAGCGTACAGGCAGCCAAAAAACAAGCCTTCTCTTTGCCCCAGGAAAACCCTGAGTTGGGACCACGCAGACAGGCAGGCCAAAACCCTGATCCAGCCTGCTCTGCTGACCACTTTATGCCCTGCCCGCGAGCCCAGCCCTAGCCCTGCAGCTCCAGGAACCATGGCAACAGGACAACAGGACTGCCCACAGTCCCAGAAGCAGGCCCAGCCCTTTCTCTCTCTCTCACACACACACACACACACACAGGGTGGCAGACAGACACCAGCACTGGCCAGTCCCCATGATACAAACACAGTGCCCATGTTCAGGGAGTCAGGGACAAAAGGAAGACTTGATTAAGCAGCCTGAATGAACAAGGGAACGGGAAAGGAGGAGGGAAAGGCACAGCTGACAGGCCCACAGAGCAGGAAGTTTAGGGTGGGAGATGGTGGGAGCCGCCATCCCCCCAGGGAGCAGACTCCAAGGTGCAACGGGCAGGAAGCAGCAAATAGATCATGCAGAGCCCTGCCTGATGGTGAGTGCGGGAAATCCTCAACCCCGCAGGTCCCCACTCAAACACAGCCCCAGGACCTCATTATTCCTGCTCCCCACATCCTCGGGGGGGGGGGGGATCGAGCACATACTCACCTGCCAGGGGACATGCAAGCCCCGGGCCACACCACACATCGGGGATGGAGATCCAGGGATCCAGTCACACACAGTGTGTGTTGCTCGCCACATGGGTGTAGCACCACAAGATCCCATTCTGGGACATGGCACAGACCATCCCAACCAATACCCAGACACCCCATCAGTCAGTTTGATGCCACATGACAAACCAGAAAACAGGGGGCAGGCACAGGCCCTGCACTGCCAATCCCAGACCCAAAACCCCATGCAGAGGTTATAAAAGAGTGGTGCAAAGCTGTCACCACAGAGCTTGGAAGGCAATCAGGAAGCCATTGGCCTTGAACACATGGCACCGCTGCTGGAGGTCCTCAACATCACCATCAAAGCCAGCCATCCAGCAGATCAGTGCTGACTGCTGGGACCAGGTGCTGGATTTGGAGGAGCAGTACCGTCTGCTCCTCCATGTCATTGCCCACGTAGCGGCCGTCAGCATGCTGGAGGCCAGGTGCAGGGTGTTCTGCTGTTGATGGACTGTCCTCCTGAAGCAGCAGGTCTCACAGCACTGCATGGCAGCCCTGCTCAGGGAGCTGATGCAGGAGTGAGGTTCCTTACCAGGGACACAACCATGGCCCACCTCAAGTACATGGCTATTCCTGCCCAAAGGCAACTCTGGTTGGGAGACCGCAGCTGCAACTGGTGTGACATGATAATGGGCACCTGGCAGGATGAGCACTGGATGGAGTATTTTAAGATGCTCCAGGGGCTGCTCCTCTGCACCGCCTAGAGCCTGAGAACCCAGCTTCAGGGGGAGGCCACCGTGATGAGAGCCCCCATCAGCATGGAACAATGGGTGGACATTGCCATCTGGAAGCCTGCATACCCAGACTCATGCTGCTTGGTGGGGAAGAAATTTTGGGTGGTATCTCCACTGTTATACATCATCCTAGTGGAGGTGTGCACACCCCTACATGAGTAGTTGCTGGAGCAAGTGGTGCAGCTCTGGACCCTCCAGGCAGTGGTGGAGGGCTTCCAGTGGTCCAGGTTCCTGAACTGCATCAGGATCATAGATGGAACCCATATTGTCATCCTCTGCCCGCCCCACACCATGGAGGACTACCGGAACCGCAAGGGGTACCACTCTATCATTCTCCAGGTGGTGGTGGATGATCAGGGCCCTTTCATAGATGTCCTTATCTGGTGGTCAGGCCGTAACCATGATTTATTTATTTTATTTATTCATATTTCTATGCCACCCTTCCTGCAGACTCAGTCATAAAAACAGAATTAAAAAACCATTAAAATCAATAAAAAACCCTGATACCTATGCAACCCACCCCTACACCTCCAATCCATCCCATCCTATCCCTGCAGCAGTGGCCAGGAGTGCCTTCCACCAATTACATCTGGTGAGAAGGTTGCGACCATTTCTATCAGATTCAGATTTAGCCTTCATAAACTTGAGGCTAGACTACTGTAATGCGCAGTTTATGAAGGCTAAATCTGAATCTGATAGAAATTGTCACAACCTTCTCACCAGATGTAATTGGTGGAAGGCACCCCTGGCCACTGCTGCAACCCGACAATCTAGGTGCAGTGGATCCAAAAGCACCCCAAGGCTGTGAATGTGAGTGACCAAAGGAAGCTGGACTCCATCAATAACGGGGTTTCCTACATCTCCCAGGTCAGATAGCTGGCCAGTCATAATCTCCTTAGTCTTGTCTGGATTCAGTTTCAATTGGTTCACCACATCCAGTTCCCGATGGCAGCCAGGCACTGGGTAAGCACTGAGACTGCAGGACCTGGGTCAGATGCAAAGGAGAGCTGAGTGGCATCAACGTATTGATGGCAACTCACTCCAAATCTCTGAACGATCTTGCCCAGGGGCCTCAGATACCCTTTGAACAGGAGTAGAGACAAGATGCAGGACCCCACATGGCAGCACCAAAGTGGACAACGAGCTACCACCCATCACCACTCTCTGGGTTCTCCCAGACAGAAATGAGTGGAACCACTCAAGAGCAGTCTCGTGCACACCAGCCAGGTCCTGCAGCCATGTCAACAACACCCCATGATATACAGTATCAAAAGCTGCCAAAAGATCTAACAAAATCAACAGGGTACAATTTTCCCAGTCAATTTCCAAGTGGAGATCATCAGCCAGGGCCACAAGTGCAGTCTTATTGCCATGCCCAGAATGAAAACCCAACTGACAGGGGTCCAGGAATCGAATAGCATTGAGATGCACCTGAAGCTGCGAGGCAGCCACCCATTCAATAACCTTCCCTAAAGGGGTGGGTCAGGGACTGGGCAATAGCTGGCAGGGAAGTCAACATCAAGAGATGGTTTCTTGAGCAGGGAATGGACGACTGCAGTTTTAAAGCCATCAATCACCCTGCCCTCCTGAAGGGAGACATTGACAACTCTGGCCAGCAATGCCCCCAATGTCTCCCAGATGGTTTTCACCAGCCAGGACAGGCATGGATCTAGTTCACAACTGGTTGACTGCACCCCACTCCAAGCATATCCTCTGTATCAGTGGGTGAGACTGAGCAAAGATGGTTCAAGTAAACTGGACAAAACCAAGCCTCCTCAACCACAAACTGATCCTGCACCCAAAATAATAGCACCCAAGTTAAGCCAAATACAAGCAACTTTATCTGCAAAGTAGGTGGGAAACTTATCACAGTGAGCAGCCAATGCCTCTAACTCTGGGCAGAGACAGCCAGGATTTAATAAACTATTCACCACCTGGAAGAGCTCCACCGGACAGCACTTTGCAGATGCTATGGTGGCTCTGAAGAAAGCTTTTGTCGCTGCTGCCACAGTCATGGCATAGTCCCTTAAAAGCAGTCTATGGTGCATCATTTGGCTTTGGCGTGTGTCAAGTGCCACCTGCACTCCAACTGCCTACCCTCTCGTTGTAGCAGCCTCGGGTTCTCTGTATACCAGGTCTCGGTAATACATACAAGGTCAGTGGCCTCATCCTGAAAGAGATCATAGATGGCAGTTGTTTTGTTAGTCACTAACCTTGCATTAAGCAGCATCAGTGACAGATCAGAGGCTCCACTCACTAACCTCAGCCCCCAAATATCCGGAGACAGTAGGACAGGAGAACAGATACCAAACATCTGCCCCTGTACCCACCCAAGGTGACACTTCCTCCCTCCCCCCCCCCCGGCCATACCTCCCCATGCCCAACCCAACCCTAATGGGGGGGGTGTCACGGCTGCCCCAATAACCCCCCTCCCCCCCACCATGGATACCCCCCTCCAGCTCCAGAAGAAGCTGGAGAACATTTCCCAAACCAGACATCCTGGAGAAAAATTGGCCAGGGAGGAAGTCAGGGAACCCCTGTGCCTGTACCCTCCCTCTTACTTGGGAGCCATGGTGCTCCCTCCCACCCGTGCCTACACACACACACACACCGGAGGGCCATGGAACTCCTTCCCATCCTCCCCCGTGACTCACCATTCCCTCTGCCACTCCACCCCACTAAATCAACTAAAACCAAGGAAAACAATTTAAAACAAAGCTACCCCACTCCCAACAGGCCCACAAACACGATGCCTGCATCCTCCACCAGTCATCATTCTACAGGAGTATGTACAATGGAGAATTTGGTCTGACCATGACCATCGTCATAAAGGGTGTCCAGATGAGGCCCGTCATCATAGGGGATCTAGTCTACTCCCTCACTCCATGGTTGATGAAGACCTAAACCACCCCTAACATCCCAGAGCAGATGGCTTTAACAATTTACCTGAGTACCATTCGCTTTGGAGTGGAGTCGTCCTTCAGGCTCTCAAACAGCAGTGGAGGATGCTGGGTGCAAGGATGGACTTTAAACTAAAAACTGTTCACCTGCTGACTGTCACAGGTTGTATCCTCCACAACATCATGAAGTCAGAGGGAACTGTCTTGGACTTTCCCCTGCCCCCGCTACCCCCTTCCCAGCAGTAGGGGTCTGTAGTTGAACAGTCCATGGCCAATGGCATACGAGATGCCCTGTGCCACCACATGGTGCTAGATGAAGCAGGGCACAACCAGCCCTGATCCTGTGAACTTTGGGGCCAGGAACCCTTTCCAGATAATTATAAATAAAACCATATGTAAATAAATCAATGTTAACCATTTGCAGTGAGTCCATGCACCTCCCTCTGTCTCATAATGGCTCCCACCCCACCAGGATGGGAAACCTCTCACACTGGGGATGGTGGGAAACTGTACAAGTGCCTGGGACAGTGCGTGTGGAAGTACAAATGCGTACTGAGAGGATGGGTGCTCTTACACACACTCTTCACCTATGGACCAGAATGTAAAACCTCCCCACCCCCACCTACCCAGAATAAAACAATGGTAAAGGTAATACAACAAAACGGAACAAATCAAACAAGAGAACAACAACATAGCATATGTTCCCAATAAACAGAAGTAAATGGTAATGAACAGTAACATGAGTCAGGGTCCCCGCTTCTGTTGCAACATGCATTTTGGGGCCACTCCAGCTTGTGGACCTGGAGGCGTGTGTGGAGCACAGCCTCATGAATTTCAACCGGGATGAGGACCATCGCCGCTGTACCTTACAGCTGCTGCTCCCTCAGCTCCTGAACTGTAACAGTTGAGAAGGAAGCATGGGTCATGCTTGGGTTGCCCAAGATGCATTTCCAGTTTGCAGATCTTCTGCTATGTCTATGCCTTTTACTGTGCTATATCCATGTCCTTTACTGTGGGTGGAATGGGGGCAGTTGAACAGGGCCTCACACATGAGACCCACAGCCTCAGCAAGCCCTGGGGGATAGTGGGACAGTACTAATGAGCAGGATACATGTTGTCCATGCTCAGTGCAGGGACCGTTACTCTTTCATCAGGACCCCATAATAGGGGGCCTGGTGACTGGAAGTGGAGTGGGAGAATGCAGTACGGAGAAGTGAGCTGCAGCACGGCACATGCTGGATGGAAAGGGGTATGGCTCTGGGTTGTCCCTTCATTCCTTTATCATCACCAATTAAGTTACCTCTGTAATACAGTTAGGTTAGGGTAGTCTATGGTTTTGCATGAATAGATAGCTGGCTTACTTATGCTCCTCAGGTCCTGGCAGACAGATCCCAGGAGGAGGGCGGTGCTCACCAGCTCCCTGGCAATCCTGGACAGAAACTGTAGCCATCGCTCCTCCATTGGGAATGCAAATGGAAGAGGGGTACACTGTTTACAACTGGGGTGGTGTATTATACCTGGTATGGTCAGAGGATGTCACCACTTCCATCCCCCCTCTCTCCCTTACCACTCCAATACCGCCCACACTAGGGACGTGCGAACACGGTTCGGAGTTCGGGCTGAACTCAGCCTGTTCAGACGACTGAACTGAACGTCCAAACCGAACGTTTGAACAGTTGAACAGTTTGAAAAAGTTCGGATGAGTTCGGGGGCAGGAAAAACGTGACTTTGGGCAGGAAAAATGTGTCTGGAAGGAGGAAGCAGATGAGGAGCAGACTACCTGGCACCAGGGGTGGAAACCAGGGATGGTTTCAGAACCAAATGATACCGATATCGGAAAAAATAAATCCGATTTCAGTATTGGTATCGATAGCGCTATTTTCGTATCCGAAATCCGCTGAACCGAACAACCGAACCCAAACTCTGGTTTCGAACTGAACGACCGAACGTCCAAACCGCGTCCTGTTCGCACAGCCCTAGCCCACACCTGTCTGACACATATGTGAAGGAAGATAAAAACCAGGGCTGGGAGTGGAAAGGCAGATGGGAAATGGAGGAAGAGAAGAGGGCATGCACATAAAGATAGGCACCTGGTCCATGGCACAAATTCATGAGACTTTGCCATTCCATGACTGCACCCCTAGAGCACCCCTAACCCCAAATACTAAGCAGCCAATCAGATCATACACAAGTCTTCCAGGTGGACAACAGAATGGGACAGGTTTCCTTTCCACCCCTGGTATACAGTGATGCAGCTGATTGGGGATTGGCAGGCCCAGTGCGGGAGGCAGGCCAATCCCCCTGCTTGTGCGCCTAGAGAAACTGGTCCCTACCCATAGGGCACACCTTTTGCTAAGCTGAGTGATTTTCTGGTGGGAGAGTTGGCCTGTGGTATATATTGCACCCCAAGGCCCCCTTCGCCGCCAAAATGGCGGCGACGGGCCAATTGTCGAGCCCCTCCATCTGGCCGCAAAAAGACTCCTGTATGGGGCCGCGCAGTGGCGCCTGTTAGAAGGCGCCGCTGCAGAAACTAAGGCTGTTGTAGCAGCTTGTTCCCCACTGCGCGTGCGCAGACGCGCTCCATGGGGAAATTTTGGAGACACGCCCCTTGTAGGCGAGGCAAGCCTCCTGCACGCCGCGGAGAGCGGCAGTTCAGAGCGTGGAGGTAAAGAGGCAGCCCCACCCACCTCCCCTCTAGCACTGTTGTCTTGGATGGTTGCCTTTATAGGAGCCGAGGAGGAATTTTTGGCGAGCAACCAGTTACAGGATCGCTTATTTTGCCTCCTCAGCAGTGCAGAATAGGTTTTAATAGGTTAATTACAATTTTAAGCTCGTCTAATTTGTTTGTTTAATTTAATTTGACTTTTGATTCGGTTCTGAATTCTTTAAGTAAATAGGGTAATCCGGAAGTATTGAAACGATGAATAATTCGAATAAGGCATGCAGACAATTATGCAGCCAAGAAGGCAAGATTGTCGCACTCTGCAGGGGTCCAGTATGCTATTATAGGTAAATAGGCATAAGTTTAAATGTTGAGTCATCTCCTTAAGAGATGGGGAGGTGACCTCGGGTGTAATGCGGGGCACAGCATGCACTGGGGTCACAACCCTGGGAGCAGTGGATTAGCAGGGTGGGTAGGGACAAGCACTGTCCTCACACCATGCAGGCACGAGACTCCTTACTCATGCCCGCTACTGGGCTTGTCCCTCCTTTCGGCCATTTGCAATGACCTGTCGAGGGAAGGGACTGTTTGATCAGGGGTACTGACACTGGAAGGCACATCCAGGCCAGTACCGAAGTTAATAAATTATAAGATTAGTTAGCATACTGGACCCAAATTGCTAGATGCAATTGCCCCCACCGGCTGTTGTTATTTCGTTATAATTGGTTGTCAATAAAGAGTGCGGCCAAGTTTAACCCAACTTTGTTGTCTGAGTCTTGATTGGGGGGGGTGCTTCGACAAGTGACAATCGTATATACCTTATGGCTGCTCACTGCTGCTCAACATGGATCCAGCTGCAGC
The DNA here is from genome assembly GCA_003113815.1 of Sphenodon punctatus. Taxonomy (NCBI): domain Eukaryota; kingdom Metazoa; phylum Chordata; class Lepidosauria; order Sphenodontia; family Sphenodontidae; genus Sphenodon; species Sphenodon punctatus. The sequence continues at coordinate 3,371,984 of QEPC01008893.1, forward strand.
TGTGCTGGCATGTGCTCATCCAGCAGTGTTGGGCATGGGTCCAAGTACATGGGGACAGTTTACACAGAAGCATATGGGGGCAGGGCTCTGGGTTGCCTTGGCCCCTCCACAGTGGCAATAGGAATATGTTTAAACATGTAAACTTCTACCGAACTACTGTTACAGTGACCACTGAAGCATTCCATTCCATTCCTCAAAAGCCCATATTGCACTTTGTATAGGAAACAATCCCTTCACTGACAGACTCCCCTGCCCACCTAGGGTGGAAGCCTTGCTTCAGATGCAGCCACCATGGCTGAAGATGTTTGAAACCTGTGGACCCAAGCTGCCTCCCCTCCCTGCCACCCTGGAGCAGAACCCCAGGCCGGCTTCCACCTGCAGCTGCAGGTTCACTTTGTTCTCCAGCTGAGGTACCTGCCCCCCACCCCAATTCAGAGTCATACCATTGCTGTTCAGTGCAATTCAACCACCACCATCCTTGGCCAGTGAACCCCCTCCATCCTCTATGCCCCCCATTCACCCGGCAATTCTGCACCTCCACATTCCCTCCTCTGTTACCAACTGCAGCCTGGGGTCTGCCACCACCACCTCTTGTGAATGCCCTAGAGTTGTTAGCACATGTAATGCAAGTCATGATGGAACGATAAGGACAGGATTAACAGAACAATGGAGAAAACATGAACATAGTGCAGGTAAACCTTTTAATGGACACAATCAGAACAGTGAACATGATTGAACCAATCTATTGAGGGGAAGGGTCTTTCGGGGGGACCTTATCCCTCTGTGCCCCCCTGAAGGAGTCCAAATCAACCCCAATCACCAAGCCCTTCCAAGGGGGGGGGGCTCACAGAGACCTAACAGGTCTTTGTGATGGATACAGGTGGGGGTGTGACTCTGGGACATCTGTGGCACCCAAGTGGTATACCTGGCCATACCACCCCTAGGCCCAGGGCCTGATAGCTGCCTAACAATAACTATGATGCCCATGAGCCCCAGATTGCCCTCCCTTCCTCTGAGAGAGGACATGGGAGTCATGCTTTAGGGGGCTTTTTTTAGAAAGGGGTGGAATAATACACAGTAAATAGAACCACATCCTCCTCCCTCTTCACTGTTCCCTCCTGTCCACTGTCTCCACCGAAACCCTCCTAGTTCCTCCCTGGGGGACATCCTCCTCCTTTGGTCCCTGTGATTTTGGTGTTTGGGCCTGGACTCTGGAACCAGAGGTGGATTGGAGGACAGGCACAGGCATTGGGATGTTCTGTGCCAGGGTGGCACAGGGTAGGAGGGGCCTGGGTCTTGTTGACTGTGGGGGAAACCCAGCCTGAGCAAATGGGACAGGTGGGATGGCTGTACCTGCCAGGGGAGACAGGCATATAGAGCCTGCATCTGGGAAAGCAGAGTGGCAGTTGTCGCATTTATGTGCTGGGTGAGGGAGCGCTAGGGATGGGCAAACAGATCACGGTTCGGGTTTGGTCGTTCGGTTCAGTCCGGTTCGGTTCAGTCGTTCGGTTCAGTTGCCGTGTTTGGGTTCGGCCGTTTGGTTCGGTCGTGTTTGGTTCAGTTCAGGCATTCGGAAAAAGGTATTGCGAGAGCCCGTGATCACGCCGGAAACCGGAAATTTGAGTGCGTGCGGAGCTGAGTGGCGAGACAGTGTGTGATTGGTTGGCTGGCTGTTCTGTTCGTGTGTTTTGGCTGTTTGTGTTTGGTTTGACTGTGTTGTTTGGCTGGTTGGTGTCTCGGTGAGTGTTGGTGCATGACTGTTGGAGTCTCTGTTTAAAAAAAAAAAATGAAGAAGACGGTGACCACCACCATTAAACGCCAGGCCTGGGGGAAGGCCAAGGTGGTGGAGCCGGTGATGGAGGAAGAGGTTCCTCCTGCCGCTGCTGCTGGACCTTTGGTGGTGGAGGAGGAGCCAGAGCCGGCATGCACAGGAGGTGCTGCTGCCACTGCTGCCAGGTTTGTAAACTTTTTTTTTTTACTTTGAGGACAAGAAACTTAAGGCTCTATCAATTAGAGTGAGCTCACTGGCGTGCGGGTGTGTGCATGGGTGGTGGTCATCAGTCAGGCACAAACAGTGGGCATCAGCATGTAGCAGCGGATATCTGCCACAGAGAGAGAGGGTACTGTTGTGTGTGTGGCTCTTCCCACAGTCAGGCACGAGCACGAGCAGCACCCCCACCCAAACATGTGCCTGCCAGCCATCCCTAGCAAGGGTCTCCACTCTCCAGTTGCCATCCCTAGCACCCCCAAATAAGAGCAGGATTTGCACGTGCCAGCCAAGGTCTTTCCAGTTGCCATCCCTAGCGCCCCAGGGAGGGCAGAATTTGCACGTGCCAGCCAGAGTCTCTCCATTGCTATCCCTCCCTAGCAGCACCCCAATGAGGGCAGGATTTGCACTTGCCATCCAGGGTCTTTCTAGTTGCCATCCCTAGTGCCCCAAGGAGGGGAGGATTTGCACGTGCCAGTCAGGAGGATCACCATCTCCCATTGCCATCCCTAGCACCCCAAGGAGGGAGGACTAGAGGCATAATCATAAATGCATGATATTACTTAGGTGTTGTTTATGTGTTCCTGTTTCAGAGAGGAATCAAATGCCGGCTCTGGTGCCATGCCGCGCTGAACACCTAGGCAGAGGATGGACTCGCCAGTGCCACCCCCAGACAGTCAGCGGACAAGGTCCGATGTCTGGAGGTTTTATGAGAAGGGTGACAGAATCGCAATCTGCAAGGTAAGGTACAGGGGCTGGAACAACAGGGAATGGATTGCCCTATGACCTGTTAGGAATGGAAGTCCCCTGCAGAGAGAGATTGGCCACCCAGTCCACCCACTTGTGGAGACAGAATGCAGGCAGAGCTTGACACAGACCATTGGTCTGATGCAGTATGGCACTTTTTATGTTCCTATCTTTTTATGCTCTTTAGACCTGCGGCAAAAGAATCAGGATGCAGAGAGAGGGGACCACATCGAGGCTGATCGCCCATATTGAAAAGCTCCATGGCCTGACGGTGAGGTGGCAGGAGGACTCTGGTGTGGTCGTGGAGCATGAGCATCAGCGCCACAAGAAGGGTGGGGGAAGGCAACCCGGAAGCGACGCCATGTAAGCCCTTCCCCCTCCTCCAGCCCCGATGTGAAGTCCCCCGGGCCCCGGGAGTCTGCTGCAGTCAAGGCCTTTTGGGCCGAAGTGCAGAGCCCTGGCCGCCAGATGATGACGGGCTTACGCACCATGGAGAACCTCCTAGTGGAAAAGTTCCAAGCTCTTCAGGTGGAGAAAAAGCAGATGGAGGCGTACTCCCAGTACGTCTCTGCCAAGATGGAGAGGCTGGAACTCTACCACCAGGTGGTCTCCAGGTGGCATCAAGACTTGGAAGGGGCCCTGGTGTTTGCCTTTGCCCATGGTTAGGAAATGGGAGAGCACAGGGTGCCTGCCCCTCAGCCCTGTGCTTCTCCCCGCTGCCTTTTGCCTTTCCCCCAAGTTCCGGGGGACAGGCCCAAAGACTAATAGTAGTACCCCTTAAGTTTCCTTTCAGTGTTCGGTTTTGGTTTTATAATGTTGTTGTTGTTGTTTAAATAGTTTTAATTAAAGTTGTTATATTTGTTTTTAGGAGCTTCGTTTGACCTGTCCAATCTTTTATCCCTATGTGCTAAAGTTCTGGCTGGCAGTTGGCAGAATCTCATACAGTTTGTTGATTCCTACCAGCAGCATCTGGCTGGCTCCACATGTAGTGTAGTTAAGGTATTAACCCAAAGATGTGCCAGGCAGCAGCAGGGTCTCAACTTGCAGACAGCCCCCCAGGAGGGGCAGGGCTTGTGTCTGTGTGGGTGTGCCAGAGAGAAAGAGAGACAGGCTCCTTGGCAGCAG
>QEPC01008893.1:3379310-3417292 GCA_003113815.1 Sphenodon punctatus
GCCCGTGGCCAATCGCAGACTGCAAAGCCAGTGCTCTGAGGAGAAAAGGGATGGTGATTGGGCAGGCTGGCTGCTACTCCAAGCCTCTCCACCCCTGGTGCCTGGAAGTCTGCTCCTCAGCTGACTCCCCCTCCCTGTCACGTTTTGCCTTCCAGTGACACATTTTTGCCATCCGAACGCGAACGCGATCCGAACTGACCGAACTGTTTGGTCGTTTCAGAGTTCGGAATCAGGTTTGATTTTGTTTGTTCAGGTTCAGGTTCGGTTGTCCAAACAGGCCAAGTTCGGGTCGAACTCCGAACTTCCAAACTGTGTTCCGTTCGCCCATCCCTAGGGAGCGCTAGAGTTTGAGGGACTGTTCCAGGATGTCCCTCGTCTCTGCTCTCATCCCCTCCCCCAGCTCAGTGTGGGTGCCCCGCAGCTTGCCCCAGGGGTGGGTCCAGCACCTGTCCTGATCCAGTGGTCATAGTGAGACTCAGCAGGAAGGGCCCCAAGTTCTTGCTCATTTTTCTCAAGGCCCCTCCTGTGTGATGCCCTGGATGGCATCCCTCTTCTCATTTGCCCAGTATGTGGTTTCCTTCAGCAGCTCCCTGAAAAGGTCCTCCCTGTGCCAACTGTTCCATGCCCGCTACTCACAGTTTCTCTGGGCACTTCTGGTTGGCCTGGGCTGTGGCCCCAGTGCTGCTGGACCTGCCGAAGGAGTGGTAGGATGTTAGTAGATGCCACCCCACTCCAGGCTCTGCACATTCGTATATAGCCCCTACCTGCCTGTGGCAGCTGGTGCCCAGGTTCCCCTCCCTCCCTTCCCACCCCCTCATCTGGCTGTGCATCCTCCACCTGCTTAGACTCTGGGATGTATGGGAATTTCAGAGAATGGGGCTCGGGGGACACCAGATGGGGTGTGAGCTCTCCTCTCCTCCTCTTTCTCCGCCTGCATGGCAGGGTGGTTCAGTGGTCAGTAGGACTTTGTGGGAGGAACTGGGGGCAGGTGAATTGGCCCCAGTTTAGGTGGGAGGGGTCAATGGGGGTTGGGCATCCACCTCCTCCTGGCCCCAGGAAACTGCACTCCCATGCATTTTGGCAGCCACAGTCACCACATGCGTGTGGAGGAACTGGTCCAGCGGTTAGGCTGGATGTGCAGTTGCTATCTCAGACCTCTTTATATCCTCACCTCAGGTCCTTTACCTGCTGCCAGCATTGGTTCTTCATTCTACTCTACCCCATCTGTGCCATCTGCTCAGTGTTACCCTGGTATAACACTGCATTCCTATGATTTTTCTGTAGCAGGCCTGGACCTTTTCCTCCCCCACCCCCATCCCCCCAAAGCTACGTGTGCCCAGTCTCCTCCTCAGACCAGGGCATGTTCGCCTGCTGACCAGTTTGGGGGCGGGTGCTGTCCCACTGGAGTAGGGCCCATGATTCTGTGGTAGATGGGCTGTTGGTGTTTGCCTGTGGAGACAATACAGGAGGAATATCCATTAGTGGCCTCCCCACCTGCCAGGGGCTGTGACCCTACCTGGCTGGACTGGCTCCTGGCTTGCCTTGCCTGCTGCTGTTCTGCCATTGCCCAGACCATGCTGGTGCAGTGGCCTCCCTTCTTTCTGCATGGTTCAGGTGTCTGGCAAACACAAGTTTGGATTTTGCATTTGTTCATTTAAGGACTGGGTAGCCAAGATGGCCACTCATTCAGGGAACCTCTCTGGCCATTTGGTCTGCCAGCATCTATGATCCGGGGGGTAGAGGGGGCATGTTTCCCCAGGGCTCATGAGCCCGTTTAGATGGACAGGTGTTTCATGTTTGTCCGGTGTCCCAGATTTGTCCAGTTTGCTCTGGACACCATGCTCCAGGATATTCCAGAGCACCGCAAGCAGGGCTGGCCCGAAGCAGGTGCTACCTACTCTGCTTTATACATCTGGTGGGTGCTTTTACTTTATTTATTTATTTATTTATTTATTTAAAATTCTTTATTAATTGAATTTTAAAAATTATGTTCAATCCAAAGTAATAATTGCTACATTCAGTCCTAAAATATACTTAATAAGAACATCCGCACCTGAACATACCCTAACCCAACCCCAAACCCACCCAATCCCTAAACAACAACAACAACAAACAAACAAAATTGTTTGCTCAAATCTCTCCATCTAACCATCATTCCAACTTATATTCTGGTTAAACAAATATTCCTTTTAACATCTTCCGCCTTTATAATCTTACATAAAATGTCCCAAGTTGGATTTAAATTTATCTAAATTGTATTTTAAATCTGCTGAAATTCGGTCCCTTGATAAGACATACCATAATCGATAGCCCCAGTTCATAACAGAAGGAACTGCTTCTGATTTCCAGTATATCAAAATTACTTGTATTGCTGCCAACCGAAGGTGTTGACATGTAGCTTTATGGTCTACCATCGCTTGCTCTTCTGGGAATATCCCAAATAATGAAATTATCAGTAGACAAGGCAATACAACATCTGAATTTGAATTAATAAAATCCCAAACTTTTTTTTCCAGAAATGGCACTAGCTTTGGACATGTCCACCAACAATGTAAAGAGTTTTCTTCCTCCCTACATCCTCTCCAACACAATTTAGAATATCCCTAATAAATTTTACATGGAGTTAAGTAAAATCTAGTAACTAATTTAACCTGGTGTTCCCTAACAGATAATGAACTTGCACAGTAATTCTTAATATTCCATATCTGTTTCATATTTTTATCAGAAAAAAAATCAGGTTCAACTCTTCCTCCCATTTCAATAGATAACCTGCATCTGGTAATTAAAATATTTGATATAAACATCTATATAATGTTGCTATAAGATGCTGAGTAACCAAATTTGTAAATAAAATTATCTATAACAAAAATGGAGTTTGAGAATAATGCAAGACATCCCTTCTATTCTTTATTATATAAATGTTTAGTCTTCACATAAACCAATGAATCTATCTTCTCTGGAATAATATTTTGAATCACCTCTTTCTGTTTAAAAAGAAGTGCCCTCATTTAAATGAGAAACAAGACTTAAACCCTTCCTTTCCAACCTAATAGCTTCCTTTTTACCAATACCACAGAGCTTCAGCCAATGTCCAAAAATAGGAGAAAAGGGGGATTTCCCTTGTTCAATTTCTAACTTAGCAGAATATCTAGCCCATACACTCAATTTGGCATTAATATGAGGGTGCGAATCCTTCCCCACCCCTTATATTACCCCCACTACCAACCAGTATTTCTCAGAAATCCTCCTGAAAAAGTTTTGTTCCATCAGAACCCATGGTGGTCCCTCTTCTCTCAAATACAATGCTCTCACTCCTCTCAAAACAGAGGCCCAACAATGTAACTTAATATAGGGTGATTTCAGACGTGACGAGATCACGCTGAACCTCACTGAACCACCGTGAACCCCGCGGCGGGGCGAAAGGCCCCTGAACGTCTGCACAGCGTGCGCCAGATGTTGGCCACGCTGAATCTGCAGATGGGGTCAATTTGAACCACGCTTCCCGGGCTAGCCGGGGGAAGGTCCCGGGAAGCGTGGTCAAATGGACCGCGGGCCGTGGCCAACAAAAAGTAACGTCTGGCCGCGTGCCACGGCCCGGGATCCCCGGCGGGATCCCGGGCCGTGGCACGATCGGCCAGACGCGGCAGCCGCATTGGCCCCGCCGCCCGCCCGTCTCCTCGGAGGGCGGGCGGCGGGGTGCGTGGAGGGGGCGGGGCCGTGCGGCCGCACGTTGCGCCGCGCAGCCCCGGCCCCTCCCACTTTCCCCGCCGGGATCCCCCCGGCACGTCTGTTGGGCCGTGCAGGGGTGACCCCGGCGGGGAACGAAGACGTTCGTTATGGTACGGGGCCAAAGGGCCCCGTAACGTCTGAAAATACCCATAAACCCAGACCACCAGATTCTCTATGTGTATATATAATACTTTTCCTAATCCTAGGTTTTGTATTCCGCCATATAAACATAGCAAAATTCGATATATTTCAGTAAACAAATCTCACAGGTAATTTGATTGGAAGTGCCAAAATAATATACATCAATCTGGGAACCAAATCATCTTCATTAAAGTGATACTTCCTAACTCAGATATATTCAATTTTTAAAGAGAGAGAGTTTTCCTTATATATATTAAACAAATTCTTTACAGTCTGTATTCTCAGTTAGTTAAAACTTGCCTGCTGAATGGCAAATTGTGATAATAGTTGAAGATCATCTTCTGAAATTTTATTCTCATGGAAGAACAATATATTTGATTTAGCTATATTAATTTTATATTCTGACACCCTTCCAGGTGTGCACTTTTAAACTCGACAGGTCAACCGGTGGTGAAACAAGCAGACCCGGGCAAAATCGGAGCTGCTGTCTGTTTACACCCAATGACGCAAATGTAATGATAATGTGCATTGCTGTGTGGCTGAAGGGTGCTATGCAAAAATCACCTGCTGCCGTGCCTGTATATCAGAGCACTTTGTGAGAGCTGCCTTTCTATAACTATAATTTGAGAGAGAGTGATCTGCATTTGGAAAGTGCAGGCTCTGCACTTCTCCCATCTCAGACCCACTCTGAATGTTTCCCTAAGGTATTGGGGGGTGGGGGGGGGTGTTATTGAGCCTGAAATTCTGCCTGCTGTGCTGCAACAATTTTGGACCCCAAGATGGAGACAATCTTATGATGGCTCTTTGAGCCTCCAGTGTTGTAGAAGCAGAAACTAACCCTGTTCAGGGTATTGAGGTGAAATTTCCTGAGCTAGTAGGGCTTAGAGGGATAGAACAATCCAAACCAGCTTCTAACTAATTCCAAAATAAAAGTTTTATATATAAATAGTTAAAGGTTTAATCAGTAAATTCCTGTTTATCTTGCGTATCTGCTGTACAACACAAGTATAGCTTGAATTTTGCATCAGAGGTACTGGAGTGATAGTTTCCTATGAACACAGACATAGCCATAACCATGTGCCTGCCAGAATGAGGTTGAATGAGCACCAGAAGGGATAGAGCCAGGGTAAACCCTACGTAGGATGGGGCCCAGGGTGGGTCCTCCTGGGGCAGGAGGGGGAGGTCCCAGGATAGGCTGGGGCCAGAGTGGGGCCCAATGCAACTAGTAGCTGCAGTAGTGTAGCACCGTAATGCTATCCCACCTCCTAAAAGTACCTCCTCCACTTGCTGCTCTCTTCCATAAGTGTTTCCTCCCTGCCCGCAGAAACCCCAGTTAGAGCTACAGAGTGCTGCAGCATGGCAGGAGGAAATGGTACTGATGAACAAGGGCCCTGCTCTCATCCCAGAAGCCTGCTATGGTGCAATGCAGTGCTCCTATGGCTCCAAACCAGGATTCTGTGAAAAGGGAGGGGACACTTCCTTTGGAGGGAGGGTAGCAAGGGGAGGGGCACTTCCAGGAGGGAGGAGACAGCAGCACAGAGCTGCATCCGTGCAGCTTCCAGTTTCACAAGGCCCACGTCTATCCCAGGACCTCGTCCCAGGACATTTTCCAGGGCCCCTTTCCCTGAAGGTCCCAGGTCCCTATGCATTAGGTATCAGAGGGCAAGGGTCACTAGAGAGAGCCAGAGTGCAAAGGAGGGAGTCCAGGTAATCATGCTAGATGATAAGACCACATCTGGATGGCACATATTGGACACAAAGCATGTGAAAATAAGTTCCTCAGGATAGTCTATGGTTAATGCCCTCAAAGGCAAAACCGACAATCCTCACAGGGATAATGTTCCATCTTTCAACAACCCAGAAGACCAGGATAGGGAGACCAAGGATAGGCAGACCAAGGAGGAACACTGAGCACAAAGGGGAACCAGGTAAGGATAATGGCATGAAGAAGTGAAACTCAGTAAAGATCAAAGGGAAGGGAAGTAATACAACAGGAAAACTTGATAAGCAAGGGCTGAATGAGAAACCAGTAACAGAGGGGGAAAACAAGCATCACACAGAGCAGACTAAGGGGAGGAGGTGCAGGGAGTCAGGCATACAATACTCATGAAGCTAACGTGAATAAACTACAGAACTAGGAGATGCAGATAAGATAAACATGGTAGCAATACAACCCACAGATACAGAGTAAACAGCATGGCAGCACTAACCAGGAAACAGCCAGTTTACAAACTGACAGAGCAGTGATACACAGAGGACCAAGACAAGCTCCAGCAAGACACACTCGGGACATAAGGGACAGCAATACAAAAAGGAACACAACAAGATAACACTCAAGATTATAAGGAGGAATGGGGGAACTGCATAGAGGGAGTCAGACAATCCACAAAAGGTAAGACTCAAGCTAAGGGGAGAAGCACGGGCAGTAATACATAGAAGGAGAAAGACAGCCACAACAAGTCTATGCAAAGGCTTGGGGTAGCAAGACACAGAGGGAGTCAAACAGACTAAATATAACAAGCAACACCAAAATTGAGGAAGGAACAGGGGTGAAGGCTAAAGAAGAACACAGAACAATACACACTGAACCAAGACATACAGGGTGGAATACTGCAGGGAGCAGATGCTCCACCAGCTTCATGTTGCTCCCAGAATGCCTTATATACAGTGGGAACCAATCAGGAAGTCAGACAGGCGGGGGCCACAGCTTCAGGGAAGGAAGGGAAATATAGGGAAATTGTTTGCCAGACCAAGCCAGGCAATGGTGCAGGGGAAAGGACCAGCCCCATCCAAACCCCAAAGTTTGGGGTTCTACACCCAACCCTTATGCTATGGTAAGGCCAGCCCTGGACAAAGCATAGTTGCTCTATCTTGTATTTCAAGCACTGTGACTATTTGTTAGCTGCCCGTGGTGGCACCGAGGCCGTAGAGACCCCCCCGAGATGGGGAGTGATCCCCCTTGGAACCTTGGAGTCTGACTTCCCAGGGGAGAACCCCAACTTTCCCCCACCAGACCACAAGGAACCCCTATCCCAACCACAAACCTCAGCACAGGAAAAACTCCAACAGCAGGCACAGGAAGCAGAAAGCCAGCAGAAGTAATCAGCAGTAGGGGTGGGGGCCGCACCTGTGTGGCACTCTGCAAGGCTCTTGGAGCAGTGAGGAAGGAGGGGCTTAGGGAATTAAAAAAATGAGTGCCTAGCCTCCTTGCCGGTAATCAGAGTCTGAGAGGCTGGCCCTACAGTGTGAAAGCTAAGTGTGCTTACTTGTTTGCTATTGTGCTACTTGTGTTTAATCCCTATTGCCTTCCTGTTTTGCCCTTGTTGTTCCCCTGTCTTTGAGAGAGTTACTGGTGAAAGCTGAGTGTGTGGAGCGTGTTGCCTCCCCCTCCCTGGGATTATTCCTTCCCATGGACCGTGAAAGCCCTGCCCTTGCCCTTTGCTCCTAGGACCCCTTTCTCTGCCTCCCTTTCACCCTCCGCAGCACTATTCTTCCCTCTCCCCACCTAAGCCTGAGTGTTTGTGCTAGACTGTACCTATCCCTTTACTAGTGGTTCTTCAAGACCTCTGATCCTTATGATGATAGAGCCTTACTTCTGTGAAGTCATTAGGCCATAATTCTATCCTGAAGGAATCTTGAACCCCATGTGCAACTTATCAGAGTCTTAAGGAGCGTGTGTTTGTCTTGGACCCCTATTCCTTCCCTTATCTCCCTCCTCCTGGGGAGTAGTACATCATCTCCCCGGAATCTCATGTGTGGAGTCCCGCAGGGCTCTATTTTGTCCCTTCTCCTGTTCAACGTGTATATGCAATCTTTGGCTGAGGTCATGAGAGAGTTCGGCGTGCGGTGTCATCAGTACACCGTTGATACTCAGCTTTACCTTTCTTTTTCATTTGACTCAGGTCCAGCAGTCTCGGTGCTTACCTGGTGCTTGGCAGCTGTGGGGGACTGGATGAGGGCGAGCCGTCTGAAGCTGAATCCTGACAAGACGGAGGTGATGTTGATGGGGAGGGCCGAGAGGGTGGTGGCTCCCGTCATCGACGGGGTTTGCCCCCTTTGGCCGCCCAGGTTTGGAGTCTGGGGGTGTTCCTTGACTCACAGCTTAGCCTCAATTGTCAGGTGGAGGCTGTGGCAAAGGGAGCATTTTGCCAATTACATCTGGTGCGACGGCTTTGGCCATATGTCTCAGACTTGGATCTGTCTACCATCATCCATGCTTTTGTTACCTCTCGACTGGACTACTGCAACATGCTCTATGTGGGGCTGCCCCATACGACGGTCCGGAGGTTGCAGCTAGTGCAGAATGCGGCGGCCCATCTCCTGATGGGGACGGGCTGCCAGGAGCACATTACACCTGTGCTCCATACTCTGCACTGGCTGCCTATTGTCTTCCAGGCCCAATTCAAGGTGCTGGTTATGAACTATAAAGCCGTAAATGGTTTGGGTCCTGGTTGCCTGCGAGACCGCCTCAGATCTTGGGTTGTTTCGCGGCCCCTGCAGTCAGCTGGGGGCGCCCATCTTGAAGTTCCCCAGGTATGCCGCGTGGCAATGGCAGAAAGGGCATTCTTGGTAGCCGCTCCTTGGCTGTGGAACTCCCTCCTGTTGGAGACCCGTTTATCCCCGGACCTCCCCTCTTTCTGCATATGTTGTAAGACCTGGCTGTTCCGCCAGGTCTTCGGGGGCGGGGGGGGGACATTATTTTTACTTTGAAACCATCCTGTCCATTTTATATTTTGTAATATTTTTATTATTATTGTTTTATAATTGTGTTGTACGCTGCCCTGAGCTGCTATTGTGCAGGAGGGAGCGGGCTAAAAATGCATGTAATAAATAAATAAATAAATGAATGATAAATATTCCCACTGACACTATTGAAGGCATGGTTCTGGGACAGGCAGGATGAGCTGAGGAAGGGGCAAAAAAAACAACCCAAGTTTTAGTGAAACTATATTCTTCAATCATGTCACTAAGCATTCAAGTTATTAAACGTCTAAACATGTTTCCAACCTGCATTTAAATAAGTTCCCTACAATTATTTTATTTTCATTAGAATCCTTGGCCACAGTCCAAAAGCCACTTACTCCAGAGTAGTTTAATTGAAACTCTGTGGGCTCCAATGGGACTGCTCTGAAGTAAAAGTTTTGTGGATCGTGGCCCTAAAATTCATCTTTACTGACTCTCTGACACCATACAATAAAAAATACCTAAACAATAAAAAAAAAACTGCATCTGACACTGCTCTGCTTCAAAAGTGCACAAAAATATACAGGTTCAATTCTTTTGTTGGAAAGAAAATTCCAATGGGGGGGGGGGGTGGCGTAAAATTGGGAAAACAATGTAGCTGACATTTTAACAGGAGCTTCTTTACTGTAGAAATAACAGATGTTTTAAAAATAACGCCATGCAGATGATTGTGCCTCTGCGGGTGCTAGAAAATATTATGCTAGCCCGGCTGGCCTGCCTGGGCCGGCATAATTCTCTGCACATTTGATCTGGGCCTGCCAGATGTGGGCCTCATTCAAACTCCGGCGGGGGTGGCATCAGGCCAGAAATGTGAGCCCGGAACAAAGCAGGCCTATGGGCTGACCCTGCGAGCTTCCCAGCCGGGCCTGAGCTGGGTGAACCAGGTGGGCATGTTTGTTTGCGTGCCCACCAGGTCCAGCATCAGGGGTCGCCAAGTCAGCCAGCCATGCCAGGCTCCTGTTATTGGCAGCCATGGCTGGCTGTCATGGTGGGGGGCAGGGTGCCAGCCATAGCACAGGGGTGGAGCTGGCCAGCCACGCAGTGGTCCCTGTCCCCTCCCCCACCAGGGCAGGCTGCAGGGATATCCGTTCCCATTACTGGAGCTGCCCGGCCAGGGGTTGCCCTCCCCACCGCTAGGCAGGATGACGGCAAAGCCATCACGTTTGTGAGTAACTGTGATGTTAATGGCAGCAAAACAAGCAGTGATAAATCAATCTGTCCTCCCCCAGCACTGCCTTTAGGAGCAATACACAATGGAGGATCCCACCTACTCTCAAATAATGGCAACCTTTTCAGTGTAACTGCTGCCCTCCAATTAGCAATTACCTTCTAACAGCAACAATAACCTTCAAGTTATTTTGACTAAACCTTTGAGCAGTTATTAAGATTTCACCTCATCTAGTATGTTTCACATATCTCCCTTTGGGATAAATCTGTCTGACTTTTCTCACTTGAGAAAATTGGTCAAGTTAATGCAAGCCCTTCAGAGATGTTAGATAAACTAAAAGATGGCACTTCTAGCCTCTAAAATAATATACAGACTCAGGTTAATAAAAAATGGAACTGTGGTTAAGTTATTTTATTTATTTATTTAATGAGTTAATGAGTTAATAAGAAAGTTAAATACGACCCAGTGAGCTAGATTCTAATCATTTATTTATTTATAATATCACTATACCGCCCCCTCATGCCCAATGGCAGCCTGGGGCGGAGTACATCATATATAAAACATCAAATACAAAAATAAAATACATAATAAAATATAGCATTAAAAAATCCACAATAATCTTCTAAAATCCTATGTCTGGCTGCCGTCAACATAATTGCTAGACATTGGAAAACAGAGGAGCCACTGTTGCTACAGGAATGGATAAGTCGGTTATGGTACCTGTGTTACCATGGAAAAATTGATGGCAGAATTTAGAAGCAATATGATACAAAATCATTGCAGCAATTGAAAATGAAGAATTTCTCCAGAGTGATAAAACAATAGTATTTGATTGCTATTTTTGAGTTAGCTGCATTTTATAAGGGATTTTGACATTAATATAACACCTTTTATTGTACTGAGATATGATCTGAGTATAGACTGATACTGTAAAAAATTACTTGTACATTTTTCTAAAGAAAGACTAATAATAGAATAAATTTTTTAAAAATCCACAATAAAAGAGGTTTGGTAAAAAACTCAATACCCTTAAAACAAAAGAAAAACCTCCCACCCACTACCTGTCCCCCTCACTAAATGCCTGGTGAAACAGTCAGGTCTTGCATTGTCTATGGAAGGAAGGGTGATCTGGAGAGAGGCGAATCTCCACGAGGAGGGAATTCCATAGCTGCGGTGCAGCCACCCAGAACACCTGCTCGAATGTGGCCACCCGGGGAACTTCCAAGTGGGCGTTCCTGGCCGACCACACGAGCCAATCCAGGACACGAGGGATGAGGGGTCCCACAGGTATGTGGGGCCCAAGCTGTATAGGGCTTTAAAGGTAATAGCTAACACCTTGAATCGGATCTGGTAGACTATAGGCAGCCAGTGCAGAGATCGGAGCACTGGTGTTATGTGATCCCAGCAACCCGTCCCCATGAGGAGATGAGCTGCTGCATTCTGCACCAGCTGCAGCCTCCAGGTCATCACCAAGGGTAGGCCCATGTAGAGCATGTTGCAGTAATCCAATCTTGAGGTGATAAATGCATGGATGATGGTGGCAAGATCAGAGCCCAAGATATACGGTCTAAGACATTGGACCAGGTGTAATTTACCAAACGCACTCCTCACCACAGCTGCCACCTGATCCTCCAGGCGAAGCTGTGAATCGAGGAGGACCTCAAGGCTCCGAACCTGAGGAAGGGGCCTCCACTCCCTCACCCTTACCCACCAGCATCACCTCCATCTTGTGGGATTCAGTTTCAGATGGCTTATCCTCATCCAATTCCCCACCGCAGTCAGGCACTGGGTAAACATTGAGAGATACAGCTGGGTGTCATCGGCATATTGATGACACCAAACTTCAAATCCTCTCACAATCTCACCCAGTGGTTGCATATACACATTGAACAGAAGAGAGTACAGAATGGATCCCTGTGGGATTCCACACATGAGGGCCCCGGGCCGGGGGCGGGGGGGGGATGTACAATCCCCCAGTACCACACGCTGAGATCTCCCAGCCAGAAACGATCAGAACCATTCAAGAACAGTCCTACCCACTCTGGCAATTTTAATGGCCCTAATCATTAGGACTGGTCAAGAAGTTTTAACTAAAAACATTTTCCCCATAGAAAATGCTGTTTCTCATGAACAAGAGTTTGTTTTCAAAAATTGAAAATTTTCACCAGAAAAAAAGTCTCATCCTAAAAGTTGCAGTTGCGGGAGATAGGTTAACTATGTGAAAATTGCTTTGAAAGGACATGCACAAAAATGACTGCAAAGAAATTTTGGAATCTGTATATTATTTAATTTTATTTATTTATTTATTTATTTGTTCTTGTTGTTTTGTTGTTGTTGTGCCAGCGATGTACCTGGGATTGTACAATCAATAGTTACGAACAGGTCCCTACCCCTAAGGGACTTATAATGTGAGATCTTTTTCGGTGGCTGCCCGTGTGCTGTGGAATTCACTCCTGGAGGAGGCTCGGTTGGCCCCCACCCTCCTGTCGTTTCAACATTTGTGTAAGACCTGGCTGTTCCGCCAGACTTTTGACAAGGGGGTGGGGTAGGGTGGGGGAGGTGGGGTTTGGGAGGGAGGGTGTGTTTTTATTACTTGTTTTAAAATTTGTAGATTTATTTTAAAATATTTTATTGAGTTATTATTTTTTTGCATGTTGTTCACCACCCCGAGCTGCCTTTGGGCAGGAGGCGCGGGATATAAATTTTGAATAAATAAAAAGGAATAATAATCTAAGCGATAAGGAGGGGGAGACAAGGGAGAGATAAACATAGGGAGAGACAAGAATACATTCATGAGGTTGAAAAGTTTGCAGGTTCATGTGCTTCCCTTAATTACAAGGAACTAGATTCTGAGTGAGGGGGAGAGGACACAGTTTCACTCATGACAAGCTAGGGAAGGCCTGATGGAAGAGGTGGGTTTTCAGGAGGGATTTGAAAGTTGGGAGGGAGGGAGCAGAGCAAATGTTTCCAGGGAGGGAGTTTCAGGCATGAGGGGCAGCAAGGGAGAAGGGGTGAAGATGTTTACTAGGGGTGGGACTATCGGATCATCCGGTATCCGATACTGCTGGTATTTTGGTGTACCGGCAGTATCGGATTAACCCGGTAATCTGGCCCATTTACCGGATTCCCGGTACCAGATTTTTTTTTTTACATTGCAGCCATTCAAATGAATGGCCACAATATTAAAAAAACCCACAAAAAAACCCGTGTTTCCCTCCCCAAGTCCAGGCTGCGTGGGTGGAAGGGGGGACACCCCCCGCCCACCCTGCCCAGCCTGGCCAGCAGCAAAAAAAATTGTGACCCCTGCCGGCGACCCAGAGCCAGCCCAGCACCAGCGTCCAGCAGCTGGTAAGTAAGTACCGGTACTGACTGATCCCTGGGGTGGGGTTGGGGTTTAACACCACCCCACCCCACCCCAGGGATCACCCTAAGTACTTCCCAGTTCCCAGGGATCGCCTACCTTGAGCTGAAGGCGGCGGTCCAGAGGCTTCAGTGCCGGCTGTGGCTGCCAGCTTCAGCATGCTAGTAGGCCTTCCAGGGAACTTCCGGGTTTCCCCGGAAGGCCTACTAGCGTGCTGAAGCCGGCAGCCACATCTGGCACTAAAGCTGCCGGACCACCGCTGCCACCCGCAGCTCAAGGTAGGCGATCCCTGGGAACTGGGAAGTACTTAGGGTGATCCCTGAGGTGGGGTGGGGGGGTGTTAAACCCCCACCCCACCCCAGGGATCAGTCAGTACAGGTACTTACTTACCGGCTGCTGCTGGATGTGGACGCTGGTGCTGGGCTGGCTCTGGATCGCCGCCGGCAGCCCGGAGCCGCAATAGGGGTCAGACACTCACTTAGGGGAATTTTTTTGTTTAAATCCAGGCTGGGCAGGGTGGTTGGGGGGTGTCCCCACTTCCACCCGCACAGCCTGGGAGGGGGAGGGGGGAGGATTTTTTTTTATTCCATTGATTTCAATGGGGACAGTTCCCCATTGAAATCAATGGAATAAATCCGGTACCGATATACCGGATTTAATCCGGGAATCCGGCTTTTTGAAAACCAGTATCCGGTAAATCCGGTACCCGGTAATTGCCCTGGTGTCCCACCCCTAATTTTACAGGAGTGTGAGGGGGGGGGAGAAGAGGAGTGGAGCAGCTCCCAAGAAGGAGTATGGTGGGGTACAAGAGCGGAGAGATATAGAGGAACAAGGCCTTGAAGATGAAGACCAGGAACTTGTGCTGAATGCATTCATGTAGAGAGAGCAAGTGTAGAGCAGAGAGAAGGGACAACACGGTCAAAGCGACGGGCAAGGTGGATGACTTTGGCTGTGGAGTGTTGAACAGAGTTGAGGGGGGCAAGATCAGAGCAGGGAAGTCCAGTAAGGAGGAAGTTGCAGTAGTCAAGATGAGAGATGACTAAAGCATTGACAAGGGTTTTTGCAGTGGCAACAGTAAGTCAGGGCCAGATTTTAGCAATATTATACAGAACGAAGCAACAGGCTTTAGTAACAGTCTGGATCTGAGGCTTAAAGGAGAGGGAGGAGTCAAAGATGAATCCCAGGCTACAGGCCTAAGGGACTGGCTGGATGGTGACTCCCTCAATGGAAACTGAGAGGGCAGTAGGAGGGAAACGTTTAGGGGAAAAGATGAGGAGTTTGGTCTTAACCATATTAAGCTTGAGTTGGCGGCAAGACATCCAGGCAGAGATGTCAGCAATACAAGACTGGATGGAAGGGGAGAGCGTGGGAGTGGGGAGAGAGATTTGTGTGTCATCAGCATACAGGTGGTACTGGAAGCTGTGGGTTTCAATTAGTTTACCCAGAGAAAGGGTGTAAAGGGAAAAGAGGGCTGAGGACACAGGACAGAGCCTTGGGGAACACACACAGAGAAAGGAAGTGATGTAAGGGAGGTACCAGCAAGAGAAATGTTGAACGATCAGTTTGAGAGATTTGAAGAGAACCAGTTGAGAACAGAGTCCCAGAAACCAAGACTGCATAGTGAATCCAGGAGGAGGTCACTCATGGTCAATAGTGTCAAAGATGGCAGAGAGATCAAGGAGAACAAGTAGAGGCCTTTAGACTTAGCTAAGAGAAGGTGATCAGTGATTTTGGCAAGGGCAGTCTCAGTCAAGTGGAGAGGGCAGAAGGTAAAGCCCAATTGGAGGGGGTCAAGGGAGGAATTTGAAGAGAGGAAATCTAGACAGCGTGTACAGACAGCCCGCTTCAGGAGCTTGCCTCCTGCTCTCTGGTTTGTCATGTGGCATCACGCTGACTGATGAGGTGTCTGGGTACTGGCGAAATGGGGCAATAGCTTGCAGGGCTGGAGGGGTCAAGAGTGGCCTTCTTAAGGGCAGGGGAGATAGTGGCATATTTGAAAGTCAATGGGAATGACCCAGTAAAGAGGGATAGATTGATGATGTGCAGCAAAGAAGGCACAGCAGTGGGGGCAATCGCCTTTCAGCCAGCGTTTGTGTAACGGTTTAATATGCCTATTGGAATGCATGGTGCTAACCTTTTCTAACATAACACTTTGCATATTTTTGAGTAGCATTTTTAGTGGAAGTTTATTAATTTACTTAAAAGTTCTTATAGGGAGAATATGACTCCTAAGTTCCATAATGTGCACTGGATCTCAGTTTATTTCTGGATAAAATACACAAGGAATAAGTTTGATCTGGTATACAGTGTATTAAATCATGTCTACACTCCAGGTGCAGTCATAAATCTAGCTTAACCAGGTAAGTCATGTTTCCAGTTGTTGTGCATTAACTGGAGACTGGAACAATGCAAAACAGCTGGAATGTATAGGTGAATCTTGCTTTGAAGGTCTTTGCTACCTGAGAGTCAATGGGTAAGGCCACAAGACAGGGCTAGCCAGATCCCCTGCCCGCCCCAGGGAGGGCCACTGCAGCTGTCTCACTTTGGGCAGCAGGGAGGACAATCCCACGAGCACCCTCCCCCTCCAGGGAATCTGGGCAGGTCAGCCAAGGAACTGTCAACATGAGGCAGCGGACTCCTGATACACAGAAGGAACAGGCCCAAGGAGGACCTGCCACAAAACAGCTGATCAGTGGGTGGAGGAACATGCTGCCAATCAACTGACAGGTACAACAGGTCCAGCAACCAGCTGATTGGGGGGTCCCAGAGGAGCACACTCACCTTGGCCTCCAACCAGCTGATTGGGGGGCTCCCCATGAGCTGTTTGGTAGCCAGGGTGAGCATGCTTTTTTGGGTCCCTCCCATCGATCAGCTGTTTAGTGGCCGGGATGAGTGTGCTCCTCCATCCTCTCTGATCAGTTGTTTGCACCCCAATCAGCTGTTTGACAGCCAAGGTGAGCACACTCCTCCACCCCACGCCCCAATCAGCTGATTGGTAACCAGGCTGAGCATGCTCCTTTCCTCCTCCCCCCCGATCAGCTCTTTGATGGATAGGGTAAGGGCACTCCTCTGCCCCCCTCCCCCTCAGTTCTTTGGTGGCTCCTCAGCCACCAAACACCAGCTGACCCCCCAATCAGCTGGTTGTTGGACCTGTCAGCTAGTTGGCAGCATGATCCTCCAACCCGATCAGCTGTTTTGTGGCAGCTCCTGTTTTATAACTCTTATTGGCTCTTTTAGGACTCTTATTGACTTTGATGACAAAAATACTGTTTGATATTGTATTTTTATTATATTTTGATATGTATTTTATTGTTTTGATGATGTAAGCTGCTTCGAGCTGCCGGAGGCAGGAGAGGACGGAGTAAAAAACTGTAAATTAATAAATAATAATAATAATCCTTTGATCAGCTCTTTGGCAGCTGGGGTGAGCACACTCCACCATGCCCCCCTATCCATTGTATGGTGGCTGGGGTGAGCATGCTCTTCTACCCCCATCAGCTTTTTGGCAGCAGCCCTTTGGTGGCTGGGGTGAGCGTGCGCCTATACACCTGATCCTCGGGTGTTGCCTCACAGTAGAGCTGCATGGGCCGACCAGATAGGAGGCAGCCCCGTGGCCTCACATTAGCCTTGGCGAGGCAACATTAGCCTGTGATGCGCTACTCTTCTCCAGCCGACACATCGCATAGCAGTCTGGTGCTCACCCCAAGGCAGATGTGGGTGAACATCTGGTGGCCACTGCTGAGACAGTCAGCTGCATTGTGGGCTAATGTGGGATAACATCTTGTGTGACCTTACCCAATATGTAGTTTTACATCAACTAGATCTAAACAGGAAAGAGGAAGCAGGATCCAGACAATGAAATGTGATCTAGAAATCCCAACATTGCTGGGATTATTTATTTATTAATTTTTACAAAGGGGCTCTCTATTGTAGAATCCACTTAAATAAGTGCATGTCTTATTGGGTGCCTACTTAGCCTCACCCCAATCTGTTCCCTTCCCTCAGGAGAATCCCTTGGCAAGCTTCCTCTCTGTTAGCACTCGGGTTCTGAAAGTCAGAGGAGAAGGGTTTTTTCTCCCTCTGCCTCTCCATCTTATGCTGCATACATGCTTTTGTTCTTAAAATGTGTGGGGCCAGGGCTCCTCTCTCCTCTTCTGGCATTGATCCTCCTGAGCTCTAGCTATAGCCTTCTTCATTGATCCAAACTTCCGTAGGCTCAATAGACTTTGGATTAAGCCCTGTAGAGGATTTGCTCACAGCCAAGCATACACGTGTAATTTGGGAGCCTGTGTAGCAGCTCTCAGGACTGCAGCCCCCTGAGTTTTCCAGCCCTCAGCTGCCACTTGTGTGCCTCTCTTTTTACCTTGTGTTTAGATGCACGTATACCTGTTCAGACTCAAAACCAGTCCTCTCTCAACATCAAACTGACTTCACCTACTCTGTTCCCTAATCCATTTTATAGGAGATTATTAATTTCCATTTGTTTTCATTATTCACAGTGCCTCGAGCCAGATGCTTTGTTATTAATAGCAGGAGGACATTTGGACGACCATCTTAGTGAAGAAGTGTTCAAGAGAATTTCCCTCATTCTCTTATACTATATTATTCATCAAAGAGACATCTGCTCTTCAGAGCTCAGTCTGAGTAACAAGGATTATAAATTCTACCTGCACAGTATGCTCAGTTTAAGAAATGATGAAGATTGCTATTATTTTTCACGCAATGAAACTGAAGACATTCTGGCTGCAATAAGGCAACATTTTAGAACTCCTGAAAATCAGGTAAAACTGCTTTTTAAAAACCTATCTAGAGTAGTAAAGGTTACCCCAGTTCTCCCAGCAGTTTGTACTCAGTGCTTCCATAGCCTCGAGTGGGGTCCACCCACTAAGTCTTGACAGGGTCAGGAGAGCTAGGTGTCCACAAATATATTTCTAGATCCATTCTGGGAGAAAGATCTAAAGATAATGGTGAAGTTCCTCTCCCTTTATCCCTGCTCTTTGCTCAGCAGGTGCATCACTGAATGGAAGTCTCAGACGCAATTGTATGTGTTTCATTGTTCCACAACTTTATTGATAGATGAAAACATCTGGTACCCAAACAAATCTTGTTCAATGCAGGAAACTCAAACCACAATCCATATAACTGGAAAGGCTACCCCATACACTCCCCAGCATGCTAGAAAAGGCTGTCCAGAGTGACTCCCTGGCACCATACATTAAGAGGGCTGCCCACAGTCCCACTGGGCCAAACCCCCATCATTGGGCCCAGACCAGCCCCCCTTCAGTTAAGGGGCAGGATATGGGCAGCTCACAGAAAAGCACATTCTCAGTGCACACAACACATTACCTTATATTTCCTAAGATGTTCCCATGATGCCCACAGCTGGACAAGTATTCAAGGGGTTGCTATCCACCTGCTCATCTCTTGGAGATCACAATGAGGCCACCAAATTCATGGATTGGATTCTATACCAAACATGAATATCTGCACTCAACGCATGCCACAAGGAGGTGTCTCCTACTGCAGTCTATGCTCCCAGAGACTGGAGTGAGAAATTTTCATGAGGAGCCATGGCAGGATCATGTCTGATAGGCTTCACAAATATATTTCTAGATCCATCTTGATACAGTCTTTTATTTAAGTACCCAAACATAAAAGGACAGCTCCTGTGGCTTCATCTGCTCTTTTCGCTCAGCCAGGATCGGACCGAGGTAAGTGCAAATTGTGTCGCTACATAGGCCCCCTTACGTTGGAGGGCCCCATGCGACCCATCCCACACTCACACACATACTGAGTCCGTGAATCAGCTTGAAAATGACAGTATGAGTGTGAGAACACTAGTGCAAAATATGGGCCAATGGGGCTTCAAACATAGGAAGACGTGTCCCGTAGAGGGCATGCAGCAGTTTAGGTGGAAGCTCATGCCAACATTTGGCATGGGGCCCCAACGTCCCTGGATCAGACACTGTGCTCCCCAAGTGCAAGGACAGTGAAAATCTCCTGCAAAGTATCTTTATCACAGACAGTCCAGCCTCGGTGAGTGTCCAGCAGACATGAAGCCATTGGACCAGTCACCTGCACATTCTTAAAGCCCCAAGTGCAGAGGACATGTAAGTTACAGAGAAGGGGAGCAACTGGATTGTGATGCAATTTGCATTTCTGTAGTTGGTGTATGATATAGCTGGCACAGTTCTCACACAAGATGAGACTGGGGCAGGGAACCAGTTCCATGACAGTTTCCCAGATTCTGCCACAGCTTTTGGGAATTGCACCCAGCAGTGAATCAGCTTCAAAGACATGGCAGTCTCTTATCTAACACAGTGAATTCACACCAGTGAAAATGTTCATGAATACAGGACTAAATGTACTTTGGGAACTGTGATTCATGTATTCATTTCACTGTAATAATCCATTTAAAAATCAGAGGACATGCAACAGATGTTGCCCAGCTGTTCTTTTTACAATGTACAGGAGTAATAAGCATTTACCAGGTCTTAAGGTCTGATGGTTGCTATGATATATGCTCACCTGTTTGAAATTTTCATTAGGCCTTTGGATGTTGCACAACTCAGTCTTGCTCTGATACTGTCTCTGCAATTAACCTTTTCTTTTCACTCTCATTGCTTTTTAATTTCATCCTTACAGTGGTGTCAGTAATGCTGAGAAAGGATGAATTTTCTAAGTCTCTCCCCATACGTACAAAGTATAAAGCAGATGACCTCCACTTCCTTTTGGCATTGGTGTCCTTTGTGCAATTGCTTCCCATAAATTATTCATTGACTGATACAGTTGATTCTAAGTCTCTGTAAAAGTGCTTATTACCGGGACTCGTACAGTATCTTAGCAACTGCAAAGAGGCTTTGGTGGATATTTGGCACATCAACATAGAGAAACAGACCATAAACTGCTTAACAGTGTGATCCATTTGTTTACAGTGGCAGTGCAACCAGTAAGCCTGTTTAGTATCAATAACTTCACCTTTCACTGAGCTGAGGGAGAGAGTCTATTGGTGCAAGGTAATGTATTAGAGTACAAAGGATGGGTATGTGTGGAAGAACATAACATTGGATAGTTTGTAGATGTTCTGGTATTAAAGAAGTTGTGTCAATAGGGTTGCTACCTATGTATATTTTTCCAGACCACTTATGAAAAATACATGTTGCAGAGTCTACATTGGCACCTAGGGCACCAATGCAGGCCCTGCAACATGTATTTTTCATAAGTGGCTCCGGCAAAATATACATAGGTGGTAAAAACCCTATGCGTCAATAATGGCATATTCTCTCTGGAGAGGGGTGAAAATATTGAGGTACTATGGAGAGAAACAGGAAGTGGATTTGACATACTAATTTAGGTACCTGATTTACTTGATGAAGCAAGGGATATCTATTTTCCCCCCACACTCTTTTTGGTGTATAAACTGAGAGATGTAAATTTGGAAGACATATATTTTACTATACTCTTGGCGTCACAAACACAACCCAGTTAGCTCAAACAGGGTTGTGTTAATATATTCAATAGGGGTGGGAGTTTCGGTTTCATTTTTAACCAAAACATCCCGAATGGCTGTTCTGGTTTAAAACTTGAAGGGTCTGAAAATCAGGCTGAGTTCCTGATTTTTGGATCTGTATCTTCCACTATTTCCCAGGGCCCGCTCCAAGCCTCAGAGGGTGGAGTTAGGGATCTGCGCCCCTAACATGCCTACCCCGCACCCCGGGGCCCAACCTTACTCCCACCCCCACCCTCCTTGGGCCCTGCACGTACCGGTCCGGGTCTGGAGGATGGGGTGATGAGGAGTCACCAGCTCCGCTGCTGGTGGCCAGGTCCAGCTGGGCCTTCTCTGCTGCCAGATGGAGGAGTAGTCCCAGCTGCCCAGCAGTAGAGCCAGCTTCATTGCCAGGTGGCCAGGCCTCCTCTGCTGCCAGGTGGTGGAGCTGATTCGGTTGCCAGGCGGCTGGGCCTCCTCCTCCACCCAACAGCAGAGAAGGCCTGGCCACCCAGCACTGGAAGAGACCCGGCCAGACCTGGCCACCAGCAGTGGATCCAGTGGCTCCTCATCACTCCCATTCTCTGGACCCAGACTGGTACGTGCAGGGCCCCAGGAGGGTGGGGGTAAAGCAGGGCCCTGGGGTGTGGGTGTGGAACTGTTAGAGGACACAGATCCCCACCCTCCGAGGCTGGGAGAGGACCGTGGGCAATGGTGGTGTGGGAGGTTGAACCAGACCCCCTGTCCTGGGGAATGAGGGTGGTGGGGTTTAGGGACAGGGGTTTTTTGGTCCCGGACACCTGTTCCCTTTCGGTTCTCAGGTCTCTTCCCCATTGACTTTAACGAGAAAGAAGGAATAACTGAAACTGAACTACTTGCTGAAAATCAGGGATCCAAACCTGGGGAAAAAACGAAAACAAAAATAAGCCCTGTGTCCCACCCCTAATATTCAATCAAGTAATGCTATTGCTGCCATTGTTAGTGATTATGTGACCTCAAACTGGCATGTTGAGTATGTCCTCATTAACGCATGTAGTTGTGACAGCTGCATACACAGTTAGATTAGATGCACATATAAACATAGGTCCAAAGAAACCAACCAACTACTCATTGAAAACTGTTTTTCTTTCATTTATCTCAGAAGTTATTTTTTTTTATTTATGTTTTTATTATTCGTATAACAGGGGCACGTAGAGACAAAGGCATCAGATTACCTTTGTGCTAAGGTTTTTACAGCCACACTGAAAGAAACAGTTTACCTGAAGAACTTTCGATTCTAAATTGAACAGGCAGGAGAAAGTGTGGGAGAAAGGACATGCTACAGAAGAAACCTGTTTTTCCACATATTGCTCATCCAATATGTTTAGTTTTTTAGTTTCATTTAGTTCATTTAGCTCATTTAGTTTTTTAGTTTCAAATACTTCACTTGTCCAAAGACAATGGGCATTTTTACACGCACCTTAAAGTACTGGTCTTTCAATCTTCTGGGTTTACAAGTCCACAAGAAAGTTTCGGATTCATCTTTCACACACACACTGCCCTGAGGCAGTTCCTGGATGCATTCTTCACAAACACTGCCCTGAGGCAGCCTAAAGTAGCCGCAGCTGTAGACGTGACAGGCTGCCATGGAAACCAAGTGACCACACCTGCCTGGAGCAAAGCAGTTTACCAGGAGAGCAGACTGGGAGAATGCTGTGCTGCTGGGCCTCCTGCTCCTCTCTCTCCTTTCTTTCTCCAGCAGCTGCCTTAGCCTCTGCTCTCCCTGGCTTACCACAAGAGGTAAACACTGGGAGGACAGGGACTGAGGCAGGAGGAGAGAGTGGAGTAGGAGACTAGGTAGCAGAACCAGGCCTCCGATCCTACTCTTTCTCATCCACCCATTGAAGCTGTCTTAGGCCGCTTTTAGACATGCAGCTGGATCAGGCACGGAAGTGGCGAAACAGCCGCGGCGCTGTGTTAGACAAACCGAAAGCGGAAGTTGTGCGCGTGATCCGGCGCCGCGCATTCTTTTCTGGCCGCGTATGTCACCCCAGAGAGATCAGGGTGGTTCGCTCGCGGTCGGCAAAGAATGCGCGGCCCCGGATCACGTGCACAACTTCTGCTTCCGCTTCGTCTAAAACAGCGCTGCAGCTATTTTGCTGGTCCCACGCCTGATCACAGCTGCACGTCTAAAAGCGGCCTCAGTCTGTCCCCATCCCCTGGTGTTCAGGTCAGATACATTCCCTATGAATGCAAGGCATAGGCTGAGGCAGCTGCAGGGTAGGGGAAGAATTTGGGGCAGGAAACCTTGCTCATTTGGAATCTTTCCATGTCTCCCAAAGCATACACATGTGTGGGTCTGTTTTCTGTTATCCCTATTTTACATATGAGGCAGAGAGAGTCTAGGGGAATTGCCCATGATCATTTTGGGTATTAACAAACAGCTCACAAGCCACCGATACATTTGTTAGTGCCCTGCCAGATGTTCACCTGGGATTACAGCCTGGGCTACCATCCACATGATTAGGCCAAAGTGACCCACAGTGGGCTAAAATGTTGGTTATCGCCCACCGTGACCCAACCTGGATCAGACCGGCCATAGCCAGCTGCCATAGCAGCTGTCCTTGGCCGCCATGGCTGCCCGTCATAGTGGAGGACTGGGCGCAGTGCGGGGGTGGGGCCTGCCAATCACATGTTCATGTGACTCCCTGTCCTTCCCAGTGGCCTGGCCACCAGCATGTTTGTTGGCCGACCAGATCTGGATGGAACCATGTTACTGGCAAGTTCTGGACCCAGTGAGGTTGTGACAGGGGCGTTCTGTTGACACTTCTGTTTACACCTACTAGGCTCGATCCCAAAGCCCTGTGTGAGTGAATTATGCACGCACACAAGCACGGCTTGCGCACAGGCCATAGTCCTTCCTGCACAGACAAGCAGAGAGAGATGCGAGATGCGCTCGTGCTGTTTGCACGGTATGCGGGGTTTGGAATCTAGCCAACCATCTGTGGCAGAGCCTGGTATAAAATATAGCATCCTAGTCACAAGAATTATTCTCTCTTCTTCAGCTTTTTGTAGTTGTGACACTCTTCTTAAACAAAAGAAAATGCATCAAGAAATATTACACGGAAATAGAAAGGAAATTTTGGAAAACAAGAATAATTGGAAGTAGCTAGTTAAAGATGTCCAAGTGCCATTCCTTCCTCTCTTATGACAGAGACTACTCTCTTGAAGGTCTCTTGTCTTCCAGACCTAGGGAAAACTCATATCTTCTGTTCCATTTCTGTCCTCGTCCTCCTTGAGTTGTTTGTTACTTTTGAAACTGCCATTTACACCTCCATCCCTGCCTCCCACCTTAGGGTTTCTCATTATTTAAACTATAATGCAGTCAAGAACACATTGATTCAATTTTCTCCTGGTTTCAGTGTGTTGATGTGAGTGTTCTGGAGAAAGAAGTGGACATACTGAGTAGCTATGGTGCTGATGAAAACACACTCCCTCGGCTGGCTGCCAAAATCATTACTTTGACTCTCCAAGGAGTCTGCCTGGGAAAAGCAAGTTTACCCTCACCAGAATTCTTCATGAAATATATTTTTAGTTCTCTAAACAGCACTAATGAGCTCCATGTAACAGGTAGGTCTGTATATTTCAAGTAGCCTTTTGTGTACATTTTATGTAAGAAAAATGAATGGCAAAGACATAAACCTATTTCAATGAGGGTTTGAACACAGTTTCATCTTTTATTTGGTCTTCTCAAGGAACTCAGTCTTTCCTTAAAGCAGGAAGATTGCTGGTAGACAATCTTCTTTCCTTTAAAAAAAATCATCAAGGCACTAATACAATAATGAATAATAATATTTAAGGAGAGAAGATAGCTCATTTTATCTAGACTCTGCAGTCTTGTTCATTTTTAAGGCTTTGTTGGCCATATGCAAACTAAGCACTGGAGGTTCAGTGGTCAGGATGGGTGACCTACCACAAATGATGGCATTCTTTTTTTCATCATAGAATAAAACCTGACTTTAGATCCAAGTGGAAATGTATGTGGAAAATTTCATTCTGGTCCAAATTTTCAAGTAAAAACAACCTCAGAAATTAAAACACCACAAAAGTCTTTTACTTTATAAAAAAAAAATCTGCTTGGAAGTTTTCAACATTTCTGTAAAAAATGCATAATCAAATGTTTTTAAGCAGCTGAAATTTTGCTTGAAAATACTTTTTGTTCATGAGAAAGAAAAGAGGATTCTTTCTGCATAGTTTTATTTTAGTAGGCCAAAAAATTCATTTTTAAACAAGCTAGTAGAAGCACGCAACAATGGACATTGTAGTCTAGAGAGTGTGTGGGTATTGTGCTGGTTCCTGAATGTAAGAGTTGGAGACAAAATAGTTCTGATGATATCTTTTATTGGACCAACTTTCATTTGTGAG
Source organism: Sphenodon punctatus (assembly GCA_003113815.1). Taxonomy (NCBI): domain Eukaryota; kingdom Metazoa; phylum Chordata; class Lepidosauria; order Sphenodontia; family Sphenodontidae; genus Sphenodon; species Sphenodon punctatus. The sequence goes on from QEPC01008893.1 coordinate 3,404,343, forward strand.
AGTGTACAAGCTTTGGGGCACACAGAGCCCTTCCTCGGCCATGAAGGATAACTGAAAGACACAAAGAATAGCGGTCCAAAAGCTCACACAATTTCACCAGTGGAAGTTGGTCTAATAAGCAATATCATTGGAACCAAACTACTCTGCTTCCTTCTAATGGACATTATGCACTAAAGCGGTCCTTCCCAATTTTTTATGGATGACTGTCAACCCTCAAACCCCCTCGTATGCCGCCATGCACCTACTGGAGCTGGCTGTGGTCTGATGCCTGAAGCTGGACAGACTTGCACAGAGTAGGTAGTTTTGGTCTCCACTGTTTTCACAGCTATTTCTGGGAGGTAAGGCGACTAGAGGATCACTGTAATATGTGTTGAAGTTGTACAAAAGAAGCATGAAGAAATAAAAGTGAAAATAACATGAAATGCTAGTTTGACTTGTAAGTTTTCCTAACTAAATCCCTACCAAATCTAAAGTCTTTAGAGTTCAAAACTTCATCATTCCAGATCTGACACAAAAGCACAGAGTGAGTGTTGCTCTCATATGCTTGATAAGGAAATAGCTATCTTTAAAAGCTGCTCTGCATACAGCTTGTCTTTCTCTGCATGCATTGCAATCTTTCTTTCCCTGGATGCTTACAGCACAGCTTTTAAGTAGACTGGCTAATTTCTTTGTCCTGGATTGTGGTAATTTTCTACTGGGAAGGTGCTGATCTTTTTGCTGACCCACCACATAGCACATAGACTTTATTCCATATGCACGGCATTTAATTGTCACTGATTGTTCTTCTGGTAAGAATGTATATTGGCCTGATAGCATTATCTGGCTAGGACTTTTGCATCTTGAATGATCTTTTAATACAATTTTGTAAGTTTTACCATAACCTCAGCCCCATGGCACATAATTAATATTTGCCCATCCTGATGTATAATATTTTTATAGAGATCATATAGACTAAACAGTAAACACCTTTAAGTTTCATTAAACAGTTTCAGGACTACTTCAGTGCTGAGATTACATACCATCCCATATTCATAACCATAGGTCTTGGTCACACTCATTCTATGCCTTAATGAATAAGCATCCAAAAATCCCCTCCATGACTCTGATTCTTCTTATTAGTATTATTAGTATTATTATAAGCATGTGTATAGCGCCAGCTGTGTACCTGGCACTTTACAGAACAATAAGACAGACATGGTCCCTGCCTATGGCATACAATCTAATAGACATGGAGGGGGGAGACAAGGAGAGGGGACATAGGGAGAGACAAGGGACAAATAACATTCAAGCAGATGCGAAGTCTCAGGTGCACATGCTTGGCTTGGTTGCAGTTAGGCAGGAGTCAATGGGGAGGGCAGACAGTAGATATTGAGAGAAAAGTTCTAACAGGTGTCGGGAAAGGCGGCGAGGAAGAGGTGGGTTTTGAGGAGGGATTTGAAGGTGCGGAGGGAGGGGGCAAGGCAGATGTGGGCAGGAAGGGAGTTCCAGGCATAGGGGGCAGCAAGGGAGAAGGGACAAAGGCGGTTAAGGGAGCAGGGAGATGAGGGAGAGCGAGTGAGGGGGCAGAGGAGGAGCGGAGAGTGCGTGCAGGAGTGTGTAAGAAGACTAGGGCTGAGAGGTAAGGGGGGACCAGGTTGTGAAGGAATTTGTAAGTGAGCAGCAGGAGTTTGTGAAGGATGTGTTCAGGAAGGGGAGCCAGTGAAGCGAGGAGAGGAGAGGCTGCATGTGGTCGAAGCGACAGGACTTGGCAACAGAGTCAATGTAGGGTTTAAAGGAAAGGTGAGTATCTAATATGAAGTCTAAGCTACGGTCTTGTTGAACGGGGTGGATGGTGACCCCATCAATAAGGATGGACAGGGAAGAGGGAGAGGAAGGGTAGGGAGGAAAGATAAGGAGTTCTGTCTTAGCAATGTTGAGCTTAAGCTGACGTTGGGACATCCAGGCGGAGATATTAGAGAGACAGTTGATAAGGCGAGTTTGCCAAGGGACAGGGTGTAGATAGAGAAGAGGAGAGGGCTCAAGGCAGAGCCTTGGGGAACCCCAACCGAGAGGGGGAGGGAGGAGGAGTTGGAATTGGGAAGAGACACCTTAAAGGAGTGGTCAGAGAGGTAGGAGGAGGACAAGGACAGTCAAGGACAAAGCTGCAGAACCCTAGGGAGCAAAGAGAGTCCAGTAGGAATGGATGGTCGTCAGTGTCAAAGGCAGCAGAGAGGTCAAGGAGGACAAGAATGGAGTAAAGGTGCTTAGATTTAGCAACAAGTAGGTCATTGGTGTTCTTGGCAAGGGCAGTTTCAGTGGCGTGAAGGGGGTGGAAACCAGATTGGAGAGGGTCCAGGGAGGAGTTGGCAGAGAGGAGATCCAGGCAGTGGGAGTAGACAACACGTCCTAGAAACTTAGAGGTGAAGGGTAGGAGGGAGACTGGCCGGTAACTAGAGGGGTCAGAGGGGTCGAGGGTGGACTTTTTGAGGATGGGAGAGACAGTGGCATGCTTGAAGGTGGAGGGGAAGGAGCCAGTGGAGAGGGAGAGATTCATGACATGTAAAGGGGGGGACAACAGTGGGAGCAATGGAGGTCAGGAGGCGGGAGGGGATTGGAACGAGAGGGCAGGTGGAGGGGTTGGAGGAAGAGAGCAAAGGAGATTTCCTCAAGGGAGGCAGGAAGGAAGGAGGAGAGGGGGGAGGGGTGGTGAGGGAGCGGGGAGAGGAGATAGGTGGGAAGCAATGTCCTGGCGGATCTTGTCAATCTTTGAGGTGAAGAATGACGCGAGATCTTGAGCAGAAAGGGAAGAGGGTGGAGGGAGGCTTGAGAAGGGAGTCAAAGGTGGAGAAGAGGCGGCGACGGTCGCAAGAGTAGGATTCAACCCGGGAGGCATAGTAGTGTTGCCTCACCAGGGAGATAGCGGAAGAGACAGAGTTGATGGAGAATTTATAGTGGAGTAAGTCAGGGTGAGAGCCGGATTTGCGCCACAGGCATTCAGCAGCCTGGGTGCAGGAGCGGAGGTAGCGGATAGTAGGGATGAGCCAAGGACGGGGGTTTGGGGGTCTAACAGGGTGGGAGGAGAGGAGGGCAAGAGAGTCAAGGGTCGTGGCAAGAGAGGTGTTAAGAGAAGAGATGGTAGTGTCAGGGGAAGAGGAGGAGAAGACAGGAGGGAGGAGGGGGAAGAGGGAGGAAGCAAAATTTAAAGGGTTAATAGCCTGCAAATCACGGAAGGGGCATGGAGCTGGGGAAGATGATGGGGGTTGGTGGGAGAGGTTGAAAGAAGCGAGGTAATGGTCGGACGTGGGACAAAGGTCAAAGGAGAGGTCAGCAACAGGACAGTTTCTGGAGAAGATGAGGTCGAGAAATTCTTCCTCAGATGCACAGTTCCTAGATGCTCAGAGAAACGCAAAGGATTGGGTCAACTATCTAGCAGCAACTTGCTGATAATTTCACCAAGGAGCTCAAGGGGATCAAAGATGGAGTTGATACAGAGACTGCACTTCTTTCTTATTTGTCTCTGCGTAATAGTCCCTCCAGGCTATATACACTGGCATGGTAGTGTGTGGAAATCACTTCTTAATACATGGATGAAAGCTGTCCAGCTGGGAACTTTTACAGACACATATATAATGATTACTGCCAAACTGTTTCATCATTCCATATAATGTTTGTTTATTAAAAGGTAATGTCATTTTTTCTAATCAATTCCCAGAAATAGACCAACTTCTAAGCGTGCTAAGGGCAGGAAGAAACTGCAGCACAAATGGACAAAGCCACCATCACGAAAGACGGCATCATAGTAGAACAATCCAAGATGTTGGGTATCTCAATATTCCAGTTACAGCAAAGTCAAAGCACAGGCAATCTATGAGCAGTTCTGAAGACAAGAAAAACACTTCTGAATGGGATCAGGTGAGTACTAGTAATATTTGGAGTCTTAGCCTCCAGAGTTTTCATTCTGGCTGTTACAGAGGTATGACGCTTAGGTTTGGATCAGATTTCTGAGGTGGAATTTTGTTTCGGGTCCATGGCTCTTTCAGTTAGAGCAGTGGTTCTTAAACTTTCTTTAAGTGTCTCCCATCCCCCCACCCCCTTCAACTTGTCTGCTGTAGCTGAGGCCCCTCCCCACAATACACACATACATCTCGCTCCCTCTCTTCCTTTCCCCACCCTCCTATTGCTTCTTCCTTTCTTCCCCCTGTTCTTTGACTTTTTCTCTCCTTTGCCACCCCATTAGTTTGTAGATTCCACCTAGCTCAGTAAGAGTGTGGAGCTAGGTGTTTACCAGGTGGGTTCCTTTTTGCACTGTCCCCTTCAAACCATTCCATGGGCCCCGGTTTGAGAAGCTAGAAATGGAGCTGGGGATTCTTGAGAAGCAGTTCTGCCTCTGGGTCTAACCTGGAGTGAGTCCCTTAATTTCTGTGTCCCCTTTTTCCCATCTGTAAAAATGGCACTATTACCTGCTTCAGAAGGGTGTTGTGAGAATTCATGATGGCTGTGGATTGCTATATAGCATAATTATATAAAGACCTATATTGTGCTTAAAATTTGTACAATTTGTTTACTTTGCAAGGCATTTGGGTACTTCTGCAAGTAGTACCTCAAAATATCTTCAAGATTCATTCTCATTTACATTGGTCCTCCTTTATACAACTGGTGGTACAAAGGAGCCGGCTGATCAAAGCCGGGGAACCTGTCCAAAGCGGAGCAGCAGTCTGTCTAATGCACAGACCTACACTGATGCTCTTCTTCCAGCTGGCCTTTGCCCAGGGCAACACCATAACATTGTGGTGGCTCTAGCCTGCAACTCTATGGTGGGGGGCGGGGGCCGGCGCAGGGCACTACGTAGGCAGACTGTGAACCAAGGAAACTGCTGGATCTGTTTAAACCCAATCCAGGCAGGAGTGCACCCCAGAGCAGCTCCAGGGGTGGCCAGCCCCACGTCCATCTGAAAACACCCTCTATCTTACATTTGGGACTGACAACAACCACACTCTAGATCACCACAAATGAAATTGAAAACCAAAAATAGAGTGATTACATTCAAATATGCCCCTAGGAATATATTTCAAAGACCAAGATGATCACACTACTTCTTCACTGAGATAAAAATGACACAAGCATTTTCTAAAAGAAGGTATAAACACTTGTGGTGCTTATGAATCTATGTTAGGGTTTGACCATGGCATGTGTCCTTTCTATGAGTTCTTTGTGTTGCAAATGACAAACACAAGGAACAAGAGATGTCACTGCAACATTGCTACAAAAACACTGCCTGCTAATTTCTTCTTTTTACTGATTCATAATAGGGCAGCATATGCTATCTTTGAATATAAAATACTGTAGCGGAGAACTGGCACTGCAGTGATCTTGAGAGTTTGGTATTTAAATAGTCTTCGTTGAGAAATAGTCTATTCACATTTTTAAAAGCTTCTGTGCCAGTCTCCTCCAGTGGCAAAAACTGGCTTCCATGAAAGCTGTGGTGAATTACACCAGCTAAGTATCTGACTTTTTAAAATGTGGAATGGTAGATATGCATCCGTTTTTGATTAAAGTACAATCTTCTTTGTTTTTTATTTTAAAAACTGCCACCTGATAGGACAAACGAATGTATGATTTTCCTTTGGACTCCACTTCCCATTTTTACTGCTCAGGACTCTTAACAGTGTGATCCGTGGAGCATTTAGCATTGGCATTAGCAGATAGTGCCAGCATGAGTCCCGTTCATATCAGTGGGACTCGCACTGGTGCTAAGTGCTACCACCAGTGCAGAACGCCTTGAGGATTATGCTGCGAGGCACTGCAAATCCGCATTTAACCTGAGCACCAAGCCAATGTAAGCCACCCTGTGTATTCATATTCAGTAACCACATATATTTTCCCATGTAGGCTTGCTTCTCTGCCAATCAGCTGGTGAAGATATTTTTTCAAGACAGTCATTCATCCATTTCTAAGGACCACTTTGAGCAAATCAGTCCAGCAATTATTCAGCAGCTGCTAAGCTGTTCTTGCCAGCTTACAGAATCCAAGCAAACTAAACTTCCACCAACACCTCTGGAAAGTAAGTTATTGTTTATTTATTTAAACAAATTTAATACCCCACCCCTCCCACAGCACCACGTTCACAGCTGCACTGGGAAAGCTTGAAGGAGTTCCATTTTCTGTAGACATTTCATTCATTTGGGTATTTAAAAGCAAAGCAGCAAAATGTTGATGCAGTACAGAATTTCACAAGATTCATCCCATAGTATGCTATTATAGTGAGAATGCATTGGAACTGCCGATAACTACTCCACCTTCATTTCCAAAGAGACAGTAAGGAAACTATAACTGGAACAGATTTGTTGTCCTTTCTTAGCTGCTTGTCAGCAGCAGGTCTAATAGCTATGGTGCGATTTCAGGTGCTCCCTTTGGCAGAGAGAAGAGGTCTTATTATTGTCTCATTTCAGTTTTACATTAACACAGCTATATCACCTTCATCTCAGTATCTCTGATACTGTGTGGGAAATGAGGCCTCTGTACTGATATGCCATTTTTATGCTACAAATTGTTAAATCTATGATATAAATATGCTGTTCAAAGAATAGACATAATTATTAATTAGTAACAAGCAATGCATCAATTATTAATGATTATTTAGTAATTATTAGTTGTTAATCATTAATAATTAATTTAGCTAGGATCCTGATACTGTGAACAGCCATGATCAGAGACAGGTTTCTGCCCCAAAAGGATTACAATCTAGGATTGACAAGGGAGAGGAGACAAGGGACAGTGCAACATAGGGAGAGACAGGGTTCAGGAAGTTACTGATTCATGTGCTTAGCTTAGTTACAAGGGTAGGTTGAGACACTGAAGAATTTTCACTCTAGCAGAGCCAGATACTTTGAATACTTTGTCGTTGCTGGTTTTTGTATGTTTCCCCATTTATGCATGGTAGGTATTTACATAGGGTAAAACATGTGCAGGTGGTGAGGTACTTCCCTGCCCTGGGGCAAACCACTGCAGCTGTCACTCATTGGGTTGGTAAGGAGGGCTGTTCCAACATGCAGCCCTCAACCCTTAAGCTGGGAAGGGGGCTCACACCCCAGGGTGGCCCGAGGAACTGTCAACATGGCGGTTCCAATGCAGCACAGTAGGACTGGGCCCTGGGAAGAGCTGCCACCAAACAGCTGATGTGGGGAGCTCCTCTCTGGGATCCCACATTTGGTGTTTGGTGCGCACAGCTAGCCACTAAACAGCAGATGCTAGGATGGTCCTAGCCCCCCCCGCCCCCAATCGGCTGTTTGCTGTGCACACCTGCCCGCCAAACAGCTGATGGGGGGGCGCTCCTGAGGGAAGTACCTCCCACCCGTGCAAAGTGACAGCCAGCTGGCTGCAGCTACTGCTCACTCAGAAAGTCCAGGTGCCGCTTTCCCCCCTCTCCAGTGCTTCCCACTGGTGCAAAGTGACGGTCAGCCAGCCCCACCATAGTGGCTGGTGCCAGCTGGCTGTCATTTTGCAAGGGTGAGAGGTGCAGGAGAGGGAGGAGCAATCTTTCCCCAAGTGACTGGAAGCCCCCAGGCTGCTGCTGCTCACTTGGTAAGTCTGGGTGCATGCCACTTTCTACCTTCCATTGCCTCCCAGGGGGGAATGGCCTCCCACGGAGGCGCTGGAAGGGGGTAAGCGGCCCATGCCCAGACTTCCCAAGTGACCGGGAGCCAGTCCCGCAGCAATGGCCCGGGGGCTCTCAGTCACTTCAGGAAAGGCTGCTCACCCCTCTCCAGCATCTCCTGCCTGTGCAAACTGACAGCCAACTGGGACCATCTGACTGTCACTTTTTATGGCTGCTCCCTTCTCTCCATTGCCTGGGATGTGCTGTGGAGAGGGGGGAGCTGCACCAAAATCTGCAGAGGGACAGCCTGGTGGCTCCATAGCAGTGGCCCAGGCTGGCTGGCTGTCACCTAGCACCGGTGGGAAGTGCATCCCTCAATATCGCCCCCATCAGCTGTTTGGTGGGCAGGTGCCATGGACCATACAGCTCATGGGGGGGAGGGGGGCAAGAGGAGCACACTCACCCCTGGCATCTAACAGCTGACCGGGGAGCTTGGCAGAGTCCAGGCCCCCAAAATCACCTGTTCGGCAGGGCTGGGTGAGTATGCTCCTCTGGGCCCAGTCCAGAGACGCCGCCTCACAGCTGGACTGGGCGGGCCTAACAAACGTGCGATCCCACATTGGCTCACATTAGTCTGGGTGGGCAGCCCTTGGCCCGGGATGGCCTCCTGGGATGTTCCTTAGGGCACATCCTGGGTCAGCCGCCTACCCACCCCAGGGCGTATGCAGGCCAACATCTGATGGGAGGGTGGGGGAACACACAAGTGGATGAGTCTCAAGCTAATGCAGACCATAGCAGACCATAGTGGGCTACCGTCACGTCTGTTTACACTCATTGTAACCAGTTAGAAAAAGTCTGGTGGTCCTGATTTGGTCCCTAATAAATGTGTGTCTACATCACAAAATGATTACAATTTGGAACAGGAAATGTGCTTTTTATAAATCCAGATTCCTTATCTTCCTAGTGTTTAAGGATTGGATTCCTGGATCCAGTTTCCACTTTTCAGCATTAATTTTGAATACAGAGTAAAGAGATTTCCTGTTCTGGACACACACTAAACCATAATACAGCTGGTTCTAGCTGACTGTCTTTATTTTGAAAGCATACGGCAACCGGCAAACAACATGTTATAGATGCTGACATTACAATAAACTTAGTCTGTTCACAGGAGGAAGGTGAGAGGGATAATAGAATCATGACACTAATCTCTTCCAAATCCTGAAATTGTGGTCGCGGTATGGATGTATATTTTATCTGCAGAGCCACTGCCAACACGTGTTTTGTAGGCCCTGTTCCTGCCCCATCTCGTATGTACTTGGTCCCATGCACAAAGTAACAGTATAGGATTAAACTGAAATATTTATTCCTGTATGACATGTGTTTGGGGTTTGGGTTTTTTTTTTGGGGGGGGGGTGTTAATAGGAATTTGTGACAACACAAAATTAGAGAATGAATGGTGAAACTGTACTTGTATTTATTTTTCCTTTCCCTCATAGAGTATGGCTACAGCACTGCTGCAGTTTTACTTATTACTATTGGATCTATGTTTGGTACAACCCTAATTTTATTCAATTCCTGTCAAGAAAACTATACACTCATTTTACAGCTGTTTGTGGGTTTAGCAGTTGGAACGCTTTCTGGAGATGCCCTGCTACATCTTATTCCACAGGTACCATCTGCTGTTGAATTTTGGAATTGAAAAGCTCCTGTCCATGAGAATGTACTTAGCTAGTGAAACCATCGTCTAACCCATTCTAACTTTACCTTCCCTTTGTCTTTGTGTATGAATGCACACACTCACGCGCACACACATGCACACACTCTCGCGCGCGCACACACACGTATTCAGGGACGTCTTATTTGAAAATAGCAATCCAGAGAGAGTGTGGTTGCCATGTTGGTCCCGAGTGACAGAGGTGGAAACAAAGTAGTTTGAATGATACCTTTTATTGGACCAACTATTGTTGGTGGAAATGTGCAGGCTTTCTGACCTTACAGGGTCCTTCCTCAGGCAAGTAAGCTCTGACTCCTCCTACTTGAGGGCCGAAAGCTTGCACATTTCCACCAACAATAGTTGGATATCATTCAAACTACTTTGTCTCCACCTTAAAAATAACAAGAATTCCTATAGTGGGAAGAGTAATTTTTCTCTGAATACATTAACATTTGGGGCCAGACCAGTAGTCTGGCCAAACCTGGTACTTTCCTCTGACAGGGGCTAGCACCAGATACCCAGAGCCAACAGTCCAAACTAAAAGGGGGATAGTCCCCTCACCCTGACCTGCCAAGCCATGTCCTTACAATATGGCCCTTATTTTTAAAAAACAGTTTTAAAAAACAAGTTTTAAAAAATGAAACCAATCACACATGTACAATATCCCTTGACATAAGCCAGACTTGGTCTCCGACCTTCAGATTTACTTTTTATAACTCTGCCACAAGCTTCACAAAAACAATAGCTGGCTGCTCTTCTTAATTCAAGCACTAGAAAAGGACTTTTCTTATTGCCAGTAAGTTAAACAGCTATGATGCTGCAATTGCATTTGCAGGGTGGCTGAATAGTGTTTTTTTAAATTTATTTATTTAAAATGTATATCCCGCCGCTCCTGCCCATAGGGCAGCCCGGGGCAGCAAACAACAATCAGTAAAACAATTTAAAATTTTAAAAAACAATTTTAAAATATAATATGCGGGGAACCCCACCCCCACCCCACCCCTCGCCAAAAGCCTGACGGAACAGACAGGTCTTACATACGCGTCGAAATAGCAGGAGAGTTGACTTTTGAGGAAACCATGCTAAAAATCCTGTGCAGGGGCATAACTATCATAGGGGTAGCAGCTGTCCCTGGACCCTGAGATTTGGGGGGCCCACAAACCCCCAGGGCAGCTGCATCAGTTTGGGTGAGCATGTCTCTCACGGGCCCCAAACCCAATGAGCTTTAGGACCCCGTGGAATTCTCGACTGGCCAGACTCTTCCTCAGTAGAGGCAGTGCGGAGGGGAGAAGAAGTCCTGCCCTACGTGGCTGGTTCTGAACGGGCTCAGAACTGGGTCTGGGAGGAGCCAATGGACCAGGAGCTGAGCAAGGCAAGGGAGAGCAGGGAGTGGGAGGCATCGGTTCATCCCTCTGCAGCAGGACCAGTCAGAGGAGCAGCCAGGGCTGAGCACCCTCTCGGAGCCACCTTGAGCACAGCCCAGTGCAGGGGGGTAGGGCAGAGTTGGCATGGAAGCTGCAGCAGCAGCAGGAGGAGGAAGTTGATGGAGCCATCACACCCCTCTGTCCTGTACCCAGGAGCCGGGACAGCAGGGGCAGTTTGTGCTGAGTGGGTCTGGCTGGGTGCAGACAGGGAGCGGGGCCAAGGGGAGGGACCAGCTGCTGAGAGCCCATGGGAGGATGTGGGGGATGGGGCTCCCACAGCAGGGGCTTCCCCTCATGTGTTTGTAAGCAAGCCCTAGACTTTCAACCTTCAGCCTGGGTTTTCCTACTCTGGGGGGTGGGGGGAGGACTTTTCCCTTCCAGAGGACACTTTGAAAATTAGTACAAACTCCAAGGGCCACATACAAGTTAGAAGCTGAGGTGCTTATGGGGTGAGCTCGGAAAGAGGAGGACCCAGTTCATGCATCTCTGTGCCACTGATCTGTTCCCTGTCCTTGTGTGCATACCCTCATCTCTGCTACCTTCCCTTTGCTTGAGGGAGGCCTGGGGGGTTGGAATTGGATCTAGGGGCCAGATTCAGGCATTGGAAAGTTGACTGTTATGCAATGAGAAAGAAAAGCGGGGGGGGGGAGGGTAGCGGTAGGGCAGGGTAGGGGCAGTAGCCAAGTGAGGGTTAGGGGGCCTGATCTCAATTTCTGGCACCTGGGCCCATTCCTACATGGGTCCTTCTACTCTTTGACTTTATCAGGCAGTCCCTGCTAGCATATTTAGAAAATGGGGAAGCATCTCTTTGTTCCTTACCTTGCAGAACAAGATGTTAATATTTGGAAGAGGAAAAGGTAAATTGTGTAGTAAGCACAGTTAAGAGAAGTAAGGCACAAATATATACCCTCCTGTGCCCCAGCTTAGGTACGTTCCTCAAGGCAACAGGAGACTGTTGCTACAGTCCCGCTCCCTTCCTTCAAGGAGATAGCCCCATCCTTACAAAACTCAGAGATGGCAGTGTTTTCCCCTTTTTTTATGTCCATGTAGAACAAGTGTGCTCTGCAGTCAATGTAAGTGACTGCAGGATCCACTCTAAATAAGACTGCTTTTACACGCGTGCACAGCACGCCATAAAATCATGCACCACATTAAAAATCCTACGGGTGGGGTTTAGACGTGACATCACGCACATGATTAGTTGTCCGTGCGTACTTTAGTGCCACGGACTAAATACCTCAATATCAAGGTATTTATTCTATGGCATTAAAGCATGTGCCAGCGTCTAATCATGCGCGTGACATCACGTCTAAATCCCACCCATGGGATTTTTGACATGGTGCATGATTTTATGGCACGGCGCCGTGCGCACATGTAAAAGCAGCCTAAGTTAAACAGCGCTTTCTCTCATCAAAGTGCAGTTTATTTACAGTGTGCCAAGTATACATCGCACACATACACAGATCATCAAGCTTAACAGTTCCATGATTGTTCACCTTGCCCCAAGTCACTCCTCTAGCAGAACAGGTTTCTTCCCCTTGCTATCAGCCAATCCCCTCTCCAAACTGGGTGCTGACTTCCCTGAAGAGTTGCCTGATGATACATGCCCCTTGGCCTGGTGCCCTCCCTATCAGCCAGCTCCAAACTCTGTTCTTTGAGACCTCAGGCCTGGCCCCTTTGCCATCCAGTTCCCAGCAGTGGGTAGGTTCCCTGGCACCTTTCAGATGGGCCCTCAAGGCAGCCTTGGGCCCTCTGGGCCCCTCTTGCCTCTCCCTGGTGGTCTAGCTGTGAGCTTCCCAGCTTACCCTTACATTTATTTATTTATTTATTTATTTTATTTTATACATTTATACCCCACCCCTCCTGCGAACAGCCTGGGGCGACTTCCAACCATAAAAACAATACAATAAAATACAATTTAAAATCAACAATAACAATATAAATTATTAAAACAGGGCTCCAGGCCTTCATAATACATAAATAGATAATAAATAATAAATCAGGCGGGGGAGCTAAAAAAATCCCCCCTTACCCCACCCTCCCACCCTCCCCAAAGGCCTGGGCAAACAGCCAGGTTTTACAACTTCGCCGGAATGTCAACAGGCTGGAGGCCAGGCGAGCTTCCTCCGGAAGGGAGTTCCAAAGGCGCAGCCCAGCCACCGAGAATGCCCTCTCCATTGTGACCCCCCGCTTAACACGGGGGACCTCCAAGAAGGCACCCCCAGCGGACCGAAGGAGC